>JACEGR010005182.1:0-76663 GCA_014170235.1 Listronotus bonariensis
TATTAAACTAAATGACTTATTGGCTACCCATTTATTTTTTTGTGTTATTTCTTTAGTACCTAATTGTATACTTTAAACAGGTTTAAAGCGATAAAAGATAATTACTATTTACATGTAAAAAGTTTAAACTCAATAAATAAACTCAAACTATTTTAATTTTTTTTTAACAATGCTTAACTAAACTATTATTTTATTATTTTCCACAGCATTACCACATTAACGAAGTATCTAAAAGTCATTAATTTAGTTGAGAATTAAGAAACAAAAAAAGCAATAAATCTGTTTAACGTTGTTAAAAGTATAAACTTAAGTCGTTAAATATGATTTTTTAAAATAAACCTTGACGTTAAGAATTAAATGCCAGTTTAGCTTACTTTTTTATTTATTGTTTTAAAATATACCGCATGGGCCTTAACTGGTTTTTGAACTAATAAAATTTCGGAATGCCAAAAAGTTAAATCACTAATTAGATAAACCTTCTCCAGAGTGTTGTTAAAACAATTTTGAAATCAGATCCCCGAAATTTTGAAAGACAACCGAAATACTGAAAGGCCTCTAGAATAGTTTGATCGTAAGAGTCTCTCTTTTTAAGAAAAAACTTTAAAGCTGATACCTATTCCGAACCAAATTATGCAGGTATTTAATCTAGCATGTGATGCCAGCTTACTACGAAAGTAGATACCTTAAACAAGGCATTTAAAATATCGTAAAATCATGATAAAATCGCATATCAATTTTAACGGCGCTTGTAGTTTGGTAAAAACACATTTAGGAATCTGGCATTTAATATTGATAACCACGATGAACATAATTATTTGGATAGTGGAGGTATATTATAGGCTGCTTTCAAATAAAAAGGCGAAACTTAAATTGCACTCGTTTTGGGCAAAACAAATGTTGTTTATAATCAAAAATTAATAAAAGAATTCTTTTTAATCTTTATATTATTACTAAAAGAAAAAGAAAATATTGTTTTACAAGATAACACACTGATACACAAAGCAAAAGAGACAAAAAAGTCTTTTACTGTTTGAGAATTTCATGATTATGATTCTTGATTGGCCAGCTTTCAGTTTACATCTTAACCCTAATAAAAATGTGTCAAAAGTCCTGGTTAGGGCATCTAAAACTATCAAAAACCAAGAATCTAAAGTATTAAGCAACTCAAAGAAAGCAATAAAATCATTATCATCATTATTAAGCAGCTACACAATTGTCCACTGGTGGATGTAAGCTTTCCTTAATGACTTCCATATTTTTTATTTTGTGAAAAGTTTATCAAATTTTCTATATATTTTAAATCATCGTCTCATCGTGTGGGTAATCTTTCTTTATTGCAACAGGAATCATTCCTTGGTCTCCACTATAGTAGTCTTTTTGTGGCATCTATTGTTCTGGTGCTTCTTCTTATTTCTATAATTTGAACCCTAGCTCTTAAATATAGGCCCAACGTCCATCGCTATTATAAGTTTAGTTTTAGCAATGTTTATTTAAAGACTTACTTTTCTTGATGCTTTTTTAAGTTCACTTACCATATTTCTTGCTTCTCCTGGGTTATCTGTCATCAGAACTATATCATCTGCAAATCGTAGGTCGCTTAAATTTTACTGTCGATATTTATTCTCAGGTTATCAATCAAAGTTTAACATAAATTTAAACAAAGTTATTGAAGTATAAATTGATAAGCTAGTTAAATGTATTCCCAAAAGGCTGTCGAAGAAGATTAAAAAATATGATGGACGTTTTTTATTAGTAAAAATAACATTTTAAGGAATAAAAGCTTTTTGGGTTTATACATTTTTACATAAGTTTTTAATATTTGGTATATTTTTGAGCTAATTCAGACAATAAGTAATTATTCCTTTTTTTTTTAAATTTTTCTTTGCTTAATAAATTTTAGGTTTTATTTTTTATTTATAGGTACTAATTTTGGGTGTGGTTAAATATTATCAAGTTAACATTACACGAGCTATAACTAGTTGAACTGTCAACTTAAAAAACTACCATTCTTTGAATTCATATCATACACATTGCACGAACTTTACCAATTGTCTATAAGCGCTAGAGTTAAAATCCCAAAACGCGTGGATCAAAGTCATATTTTCTTGCTAACCGTATTCGTCGAAGTGGTTTGAACCGTACTCAAAAATGACGATATAAACGGTAGGGAAGGCCAAGAAGGGATTTCGGGATTTACTACAACGCGGCAGATTAATAGTTAAAAGTTAATAATAAATGACCGAAATAAAGTTTTTAATGAGCACAACGCATATGCTCGCCACACATAGATAACTGTATTTTTTTTTAACCAATGTCCAAGATGTATTCAAACAAGGTTAAATACGTGACGTACATGACGTCATCCTTTAGCAAGAAAATGTAATGTTTTTAAAACGTATTAAACCGTATTAACAACAAAAAATAGCTTAAATTGTGTCACTTTTCGGATAAGAGATATTTCTCTATCCTTTTCTATCCTTATTGTTTAAAACAGGAAAAAATTAATTACCTGCTCTTCTGCCTATTGCTGTTAGATAAACTTGTTTAGAAGTAGATATATTAGGTATGTGCACATTTTATTTGTTTTACCAATTTGCAACCGACAATAACCAATTAACGAAGAGTTTTTAATAGTTCAAGGACAAAGTTATAAAAGTTAATTTGTTGGTTATGATTAGTTAAAATATTATGTATCTTAATCAATGTCAAAGATGTATTTAAACACGGTTAACTACGTGACGTATATGACGTCACCGTTTAGCAAGAAAATGTAATGTTTTGAAAACGTATTAAACCGCATTAACAACAAAAAATAGCTTAAATTGTGGCACTTTTCGGATAAGAGAGTATTTCTCTATCCTTTCCTATCCTTATTATTTAAAACAGAAAAATAATTAATTACCTGCTCTTCTGCCTATTGCTGTTAGATAAACTTGTTCAGAAGTAGGTATATTAGGTGTGTGCGGTTTTATTTGTTTTACTAATTTGCAACCGACAATAACCAATTAACGAAGAGTTTTCTAATAGTCCAATGACAAAGTTATAAAAGTTAATTTGTTAGTTATGGTTAGTTAAAATATTATATATCTTCTATAACATTATTAACAAATAGTTACCCATTTATGTCTGTGACAACACATATAAATTGGCTAAACAATTAAAATAGAGAAGTTGTAAAGTAATAAAATCTTAATAATGAATGTATTAAAATTTAATATTTATGTATACTGCTACAGAACAGTATTATTTAAAAAATAATCAAACTTTATTTCCCAGAGTCAACAACTTGTGTTAGTTATCTACGAGGTTTGAAAAAACATGTATTTTTTTTTGCTTAAGAGTAAAGTACATGTAATTTTGCTAATATCAAAAATAAAAATAAAGAGAAGATGTTTGAAATTTGAAATTACTCCTTAATATGGAATTTACTTTTAAAAAATGTTTTTTGTTTTGGTAAAATCGGGAAAATTTAAAATTGTACATAAGTGCTATACTTCGTTCGTTCCCTTTTTTTGTCCCTAGTGTTTGTAGAATGTGAAACTGCTGCCCACGGGAGGTCTTTTCGTCCCCCTTAAAACTTCAAGTATTTAAGTCCTGTATTAACAAAATCCCGCTTAGCTGGGTTTAGACACCCCCGGCACGTTAGTATTTAGGCTTATACCTTCGTGGATTGTCCAAAGATAAAAAGTGCATTGTGCAGTGTATTTAAAAACTCCATTTAAAATTATTCCATAAAATTTATGTATATTCATGAAAACTATTTTACTATGTACAGGGTGTTTCATTTTTGATAGTTTTACACTGTATCTCGAAAACCGTAAGGAATATCAAAAATTTAATAAAGGACTTTCGGACCCTTTTTTAAGAAAACAGCTATAGTAAAAATAGTTTATGGCTATTGCTATTCATCTCAGAGCTACCGAGTAATTTTTATATTTGGCCCATTTTTACAATTTTCTTTATCTTGTTTGCTAATAAAGCTATAAAAAAAACTTTAAAATAATTAATTGTGTAGTTTTTCACAGAATATTGTGGTGTAATAGGTTGTTTTTATATTGAGCAGTTTTAAAGAAAATTACCAAAGACATGGCTTTTCTTATGGACCCTATATATTACAATTTATATTTATTAAGTTTTTTTAAGCTTTTCAAAATGTATACTGGTATGTATTTTTTATTTTAAATTTTACTTAAAATTGGCACTTTACATAAATATCCCTTTTTCCATATAAAATGCCATGACAAAAAAAAGACATTATTTATTTATTAATTTTTTTGTTTAACTACCTAATATTTAAATAAAAATTAACTTTTGTAATTAAAACAAATGTTAATTAATTTACTTGGCTTGAAAAAATATTTCCTTTGATTTTATTATACATAGAAAAGCACCATTATCAAAGAAAAAATTACTAAATAAAAATAAAATAAATAGATATTATTAAAGACACACTAAATTTTAAACATTTATTGTAATTTTTAGTTTTTGTTTTATTTTATTTCCATTTAGTAAATGTGACATTTGTTTCTGTAATAGTACATATTTTTTAAAGCTTAAGTAAGTCTAATTACTTAAAAATTTAAAAGTTAATTTTTAATAAAACATCAAGTTGGTGTAGCTAGTACAGAAAATGACTATTGGCAAAAATTTCTCATTTTCTATCATTGCCAAATTTATGAAAAATGGTTATTTTCGGTAAAATGTAAAATAAAACATAGGTACTAATACATATTTTTGGAAAATCTAGAATAGATAATGGCAGTGCATAATGAGCCATATTAAATGTTTTAAATTACATAATAATGTATATGTCGCAAGAGCAAATGGTTATTTTAAGAAAATAATTTTTATTTAGAAGCCATTTGCCTAGGTAAATGCGTTTGCTGTGGTCCTTGTTAGGCAAATGACTGTAATATATTTAATAACATATTACGCGTATAGTGTGTTTTACAGACTACAGTTAAAAGCAAAAGCACTAGTAATTTGATTAATTTGAAGCGCTATAGACGGTCATGCAAAACTGTTAGATTGGGGCGGTCATGGTTAGTTTTGGTTAGTTTTTTGGAACTAACCATGACCCCCACCCCAAATATGACAGTTTTGCATAACCATCTGTTTATGCAAATATTTCTATTTCCATTTGCCTAAAAATTGCTTAGGCAAATAGAATTCGATGCTATTTGACTAGGTAAATAGCATTTGCTCAGGCAAATAGCCTTTAAAGATAAAAACACACCATTTGCCCAAGCAGAAGGCATTTGCCTAAAATAACCATTTGCCTGCGTACTTCCGGTTATACCTTGCTTATTTTAAATGAAACACCCTATATATTATTACATATTTGGATTCTTGGCATATTTTGTGTATTATGTCCTATACTTAAGTTTAAGTGTTTTTGAATAAATTTGTTAAAAAATAACGTTTGCAGGCTCAAAAATAATTAATAATTCTTTCTGTAAACAAATTCCTTATTTTTTATTTGATATAAAATTCCGGAGTAACAGGTCCCAATTTTTAATAAATTTTTATAATGTTTTAAAATATAATAATACAGGGTGTTAAAAAAATAGAATTAAAAATGAAATTGGGATAATTACCAAAAATCTCTCTTTTTTTTTAATGGAAGCCCCCAAATTTTATATTTTCTTTTATTTTAAATTAAAAATAGTGGTAAATTTGTAAAAGTTTGGTTTTAAAATATTTTCAATTAACTATTTTTATTTAGCTAATAAGCGCCAGATTTAAATTTGAGTTAATAATGTATTCTAAGATGGCTATATGATGGCATTAAAAGTCAAGTAAATGCTAAATATATGTTATTCTGCATCTGTCATTTACCGATATTATACCCAACTAAGAATAATACATTATAACTTAAATTTAATCTGCAGCTTATCAGCCATATAAAAATATTTAATTGAAAATACCTTAAAAACCTAAACTTTTAGGAATAGGTTACCATTTACAAACTTGCCCTTACTTTAAATATTAAATAAGATACAAATATGAAATTTGGAAGTTTTCATTAAATTATTTTTGGTAATTTACTCAATTTTGTTTTTAAACTTATTTTTTTAACACCCTGTAATAACATTTTTTAAAACTTTATAAAAACTTTGGTAAGGTGGGTCCTGCTTAACAAGAAATGCATACCAAAAAAAAATTATACAAAATTTTTTATAGGGAAAATTAATACTTATTTCTGGGTCTGCAAACGTCATATTTTACAAATAAATTTAAATATGTCAAAAACGCCTAAACTTAAGTATAGGACATGATACACAAAATATGCTTAGAATTTTGGGCAGAATCTAAAACGTAATAATTTATAGGGTGTTTTATTTAAAATAAACAAATTGACACATTCGGTATATTCGAAGTCCCAAAAGATAATATATTTGCCATATAAAGATCAGTATTACTTAAACATATAAAGGGTGTCCCACTCTATTTATACAGCAAACTACTCTGCCCCTGTACAATATACAAAAATAAACTTAAATTAATGAATGTTTATACGGATATAGTCTTTTAGTGTCTTAAAAACATAATTTTCATTGGTAAATAGGTTTTTAAATGAAACACCCTATATATTTTAACGAATTTTGACTCTGTATTAAATTCTACATAAAAAATATAAAACACATTATGGGTCAATTAGTCATGGTTTTCAAATATCAGCAGTAGGTTGATATACCCAATAACAATTTAAACTAAAAGAAAGAAAATAATGTTTTGGTTTAAATTATTTTTGTTAATTTTAAATAATTCTGTCACTACAGGTTTTTAGGTTAGGTTAGTCAATATGTATCTAAAATAAACTAAATAACTGACTTACCGATTAGTAGTTCTTACAATAAAAGTAAGTAATTAAATGTTATTGTATTATTTGTCACTTTGACAGGGACAGAATTATTTAAAAATAATAAGAACTAAAATATTATTTTCTCTCTTTATTTTTAATTGTTAATGGGTATATCAACATACTGCTGATATTTTGAAAAACCAGCAATAATTGACGTATGGTACGTTATATATTTTTGAGGATATTGTTTGATAAAAATTATGTTTTTGAAACACCTTGTATATTAACAAGTACTGACAGTAAAAGAGTGTATTTAAATAAATATTTTTTATATTAAGTTTATTTTTGTATCTTGTACAGGGGCGAAGTAATTTGGTGTATAAATAGAGTTGGGACACCCTGTATGGTGCCAATATTTTAAAAAAATATTTTTAGTAGTTTCCGAGATTTTCTAATAGGACACTCACCGTAAATAGCCCTGTATATTATTGTTAATTAAAAGTAAATTTTGTTTTTATAAGTAAATAACTTACCTAACACTTCTCGGTGCCTCTGAGTGATGCCGATGTTAAGTTTTTCGTTACAACGTAGCATGTTAACAATTGGGGTTAATAACAAAATACTTGTGCATCTTGTAACTAAATTGTTTTTATTTTTCAGCAACCAATGTGGTCCCAATGGTATTACCTTTAACTGTTAATCATGATTCCAACTCGGTTTTATTACCTTTAATATCGTTTTGTTCAATCAGAATGCGCTTTTTACGATCCTAAATTGCATATTGGCTTACTTTACCTTTCAAACATTTTTTTTTGTTTTGCTAATTTGGGTTCGTAACTGTACATAAATCCAAAAATAATTTAGTAATAGAATATTAACTTTTGCTTATGACTCTTGAGTGAACATGATTTTTTCTACGACTGTTTTAAAATGTATACATTATATTAATGATTTTAAGCAGGTAATATCGTTCATTATCCACGGCTATAACCCACGCTTATTACCGACATTTGTTACCCACAGCCGTAATAGGGTGCTTCAAATATGCATAAATACAATAATTTGCATACAAGTTAAGGTATCTGATATGGCACATTGGCGAGTAAAGCATCGACAAAGTGGGACTGATGACGCGCCTCTCACTGCACGTCACAGAATTTGCTTTGATATGTACTACAGCCTTCTTAAACTATGAGCCGTGAAGGAGAAATCTGGCAACACAGCACAGTAGGAATGTCGAGTAAAGTTTAGAAGTAAACAGAAACAAGTTTAATTAAATCGCAGCGTTTATTTATTATATATAAAAAAACAAGTAATTTATTGTTATATTTAAAAAATAGGACCAGTGCCAAGATGTTATTCGTTGTTTTTACGTCTAAATGTGCGCGTATAGTTGGTGCGTACGGCGTACATTATGCCACGAACGTGTTGCGTTTTGGGCTGCAAAACGAATTACCCCAGTTATATTAAAACAGAGGGTTATTAAACAACATTTAATTTTCCCATAAACGATGAAATTAGAAAAGCCTGGTTGTGCGTTATTGACCGGATTTATTAAAAGTAAAAGTAGTACCTATACGGTAAATAGACAAATATATTTTACGGGCTACTAATTAACTAAGTGTGTTTTTAAAAAATTGGTTTAATTTGATATCAGTATGTTTATAGTGCACCAAAAACAATTATTTACCCCAAGCAATATCCTAAGGACTATATCAACTAATGCGCATAAATATACCTTGGTAAGTTTACCAAAAAATATTATTCATATAGATATTTTGAAAGTTATTTACCTAAGGCGGTTTTAGGGTAAATATAGTGGAAAACCTAATTTAAAGCGTTTGATATTTTGAAGCGCATCTTATGTAATACGAATTAAGCTTTTATATTTATAACTAAACACACATGCTTTCAATTAGCAGTTAACAAACTCCCTCGTACCCTGCTTAAGACACCCACGGTACGTTAGTATTTAGGCTTTCAGTCTTCGTGGATTGTCCAAAGATAAAAAAATATATTTTAAGTATTGCAAATATTACTAAATAATAAATGTTTAGTTAACTTTAAAATGCTACATTGGTCTGTTCTCAAAAAATGCATAAAGCAGGGTAAAAAACATCATAACAATTTGAAAATTTTAAATCCTTATCAACAAATTTGTATAAGGCAGAAAAGTTCCTGATAAGTTTTGCAGACACAGTATTGCTTTTTAGGGCAACTATAGTAATTAAAATTATACCTATATGTTGTCTAAAACATCCTTAAAAGAATTAATACCTATATTTTGTTTAAAACACCTAAAAAAATAATTATATTTAGCATGTGATCTATTAGGAACTCATTTTCAATATTCCGTACTGTACAAAGTTGTTTGCAACGTTGCCTTTCTTACTTCACATCTCACAGTTTAACAAGGCTGTGTATGTACGCACTCCTGACATTACACTTTAAACTTTTGCTGGTAAACAGATACAATAATTCAAATAAAAATGTACAGTACTGAACAAAAAAAAATATTAAAATGCATATTCTGGTGCGGGTAGTGCCCAAGAAGTCGTTGGACAATAGTTTTGCATACCCTCGTGAGCCAAATGCGTGTAATATTATTTGAATTTAGGGCTAACCTTGATACGTTTTTCGTAGCAACACGAAAAAAAATAAAATAAAAATAAACTTGTATTATTCACTTTTAAAGCAGTGATTTATTAGCGATATCGGTTGAAATGATGAAAGTGGGAGATGCGTGTGTCTCCCTTGCGTTTTAGGTAAATTCGTTCTCTGTTTAACCTTCACTGACTAGTATTTAGACCGTCTCCTTTTTCACGCATTGCCGATGAACGAAACCGTTCAGCTCATGCTGTATATGTCTTCTATGAACCTGGTTTCCTAAATATGACTCTTCAACCAGGGTCACCATTTCTTAGTCACATATAATATGTGTATAGAATTATCTAATGGGAATGTTAAATCAACTAATAATAAAATCAATTACATTCAATTAAACAATCGCAATAGGCTATAATATCGCGTATGTCATGGCTGACAAATCGTCATCAATATCACAAAGTGGCGTATCTCATTTTTTTAATTATTGCAAGAGTGCTTTTAGGTATTTTTTGGCGCGATAAAATAATTTTTATATTTCTATAACTTTAAAGCTATCAAAATTTAACGTATGCCAATTCGTAATATTAAAGAGCAACTTTTTTTAAGCAATAATCTCTACTTTAGTCAATTTTCATAGAAGAATATTGCCAACAAAATATTTTATCACTAATCAAAACAATAAATTTTTGGTTTGTATTTATATATATTCACAAGGAAATTGGGTCGTAGAAAAGTAGAGTACGCAACTCACACGAAACTCATTTCGAGCTCGTATAATAATTCGTGGAAAAGTAACATTCCGTGCTCGACCCGTAATAAATTATAATCATCGACAATATTTAAGGTTACCTAAAAAGGACTATAATAATTTTATGAATACCATAGAGCATTTTGTTATTTTGGCATAAATTTTATAAACAAAATATTGGCGTTAATTAAAAATCTAATCCAAATATTCTGCTATTTCATATTTTATTTAAAAAAAGTGATAGCTTCAATTTATGCTACTAGAATTCTTTATTGGACCAAACCATCTTAAATTAGATCGTTTAAAAAATCTTAAAAATAATATTTAATAACACTTTTAAATTAATATAAGTAAACATAAACGTTATGTATTAATTATAAACTAATACGCGACAATATTTTTTAAAATGTAAATATATTTTCGGGGGTAATGTCCCTAGTGAAATTAGAAAAAACGAGTATTCCAAGGTTTCCACAGAAAAAAATAGGATACACGAGGGATATTTGGTAAGATTATTTTCTGAGTTAACCATTAAACGACAACATAAACTTTTTCATACATAAACGACAACAGGGGTCGCATGCAACCCCATGAAGAATTACTGGTATTTTAAAGTTAAAGAAGCAAAAACCTATCTGATTTATTTTTGTTGGTTGTTTTATAATTTAACCAATGAATTTTACAGGAAGAGAACATATATTTTTGCACAAGTTGTTAGATTTCCATTATTATTCTTCAGAACATTATTTGTGTGCGGCAAAGCATTAAGTCTTTCAATTTCTGTTTTATCGGTTGTCTATCTTTGTGCTTTTGAAAATTGTAACTTATTTTCTACGTAGTTTTTCGTTTAAATGAGTAACAATTTTATGCAGCATGTTGTCGTCAAAATAAAATTTCCAAGCTTCCTACTCAGTTGTTGTTTCTTTAGGTTTAGAAAGATGCAGAATCATTTTTTCCCTTTCATGTATATTAAAAAAAGTTATAGAGGGCCATCTGTAACCATTGCTTCCATTAATTAATTTGCTGTAGATGGGCTAAAAGTACTTCATCGCCATGATGTATTTTCAGTTGGTACATACACTATTTCAAATGTCTTCCTTCTTTTTCTTCATATTTTTCAAATTCAAAATTACTTAAGCAGAGTTGGGTCGAATACTGAAAATCGGTATTCGAATACGAATACCGGAAAAAAGTATTCGAATATTTGAATACTTGAAAGAAAATAAGTATTAGAATACTCGGGATTCACGAACACCTGGAATCGGTATTCAAATACTGTAAAAATATTCAATTACCAGAAAAAAAGGTCCTCACCTCATTTTTTCCTACTTTTTGTTCCCTTTTGGTATTCTACTCATGACAATTTTGACAATTTTGGTATTCGAATACGGCTTACACATTCCGGTACTCGAATACTCAAAAAAAGTATTCGTCGAATACTTCAAAAGTATTTGAATACAGAATCCCGAATACCGACAAAATGTATTTTGAATACTATTCAGAATACTGAGTATTCGAATACGACCCACCTCTGCACTTAAGTTATAATTATTATTGTCAATATCGTTATTATTTTCTGTATGTCGTCTTTTATCTCTTTTAATATCCTTTTTTGATAGACATGCTTTTTTATTACGCAAACAACAACAGGGGTCGCCGGCGACCATAAACACCTACAACTTAGGCAATAAACTTCTGCGGCATACGTAATTTGCTGTGGTAATAGTAACATGGTGGTATCATTTAAACATTTAGTATGCAACCCAATTTTACAACCAATGTATTGGATTATTGCCTTAACCAATTCATTTTCTTAAACTTTAAAGTATCAGCGGACTATTTTAAAATTTTAAAGAAAGTTGGTCTATTTTTTGTTTTGGTCTATTATTTACTAAACATTTTATTTTTTTATATCATATTAGTTTAAACTCGTAACTTAAGTCAATTTTTGTGAGACGAACTGGTTAGTTCTGCACCATTTTTCCTGGCATGGTTTGGTTCAATTAACAGCACGGTTGCTGGTTTAATTTAGATGACCCTATGTTTCAGGGAAAAAAAGTTAACCCAACGTATAAGTTATAATATGAATATAAACCTAAAGTAACTTTTTAACCTAATGAATCCAAAACATTATTCATCCCTTCATATGCCCAAAAAAATCTCATAAGATCCATACGGGGTAATGAAACATAAGTAGAGACTATTTTTCTCTTCTTTATTATTGGAGATACTAGGTTGGTTTAATTAGTAGACTTGTAGTATTTTTTACTGATTAATGTGCTGTCAACAGAAAAACGATTTAACATCGGGTTTTTGACCGTTTGCAAAAAAATACTTTTTTCAAAAAAAAAAACACCTTCTATATTATATCACCGTTTGAAAGGTCTATAGCTATGTTTAATAGTTTAGAATATATGGCCATCTTTACGAATTTTATAGGAAACTGGCACTTTTTAAATAAAACAAAAATGTGTATATTGCATCACCATTAAACAGATATTTTTTAAAGAGCTTCCAAAAATACCATTGATATGTCTGTCTCTTATAATTTAAAAAGTATGGCCATCAAATCCAAAAATTATGTAAAACTTCCATTATATCCACAGCTCTAAGCTATAAGCAGTAAGTTTAGTGTCGACGAAAAAAGATACTTTATCTATTTTTTTTAGATTCGGATTGCCATATTTCCAAAACTATAGGAGATAGACAGATAATATATGGTATTTTCTTAAAGCTCTTTAAAATTATTAATTAGCTTTTTGATAGATCTTTGAAATAGTGATATATTATACAGGATGTTTTATTAAAAATAAGTAATTTTTTTTATTATAAATCGAAAACCCAATGTTCAATTATTTTTCGGTTAGCAGCACGTTAATCAAATGAAAAAGAGACTACAGCTTTCCTAATTTAACTGATTTCGAGTCTCCAATAATAAGGAAATTAGCAATAGTGTCGACTTAAGAATGATATTACCACGTACAGGAAAAACAATTATAATAAGACTTGTACTCGGAATAATTTACAAAAGCAGCAGAAAATTTGCAAGTTAACTAAAATCATTAAGATAAGTAATAGGGTACACGTGTCCGATAAACAAAATGGAGAAATGCCTTCAATATCAATGCACATATCGCTACATAATGATAAATCTTTTCCTGCGTGTGATACTTGCGTACGTCTTGTTCAGAAAGCAACAAAGATAAGATCAAAATGTAGCATTTACCGCGTAAAAATCCATCGAGATCTTATCTAAATTCAGTAGTTTCCATGGATTACAACACTCGAGAGATTTATTTAATGTCTCCTGAATTGTAATTACTTATGTTTTTGTAGTTCTTTAGAGCATACAATCTTTTATTGATATAGAAGCAAGAACTACCAAACCTTTTATGGTTATGTAACTAATCGCACTGTTAGGAAAATATTCTTTTAAATATTTGTTTGCATGTTACGTCTATGATCTTTTCGCTGATAATTATGTTTGTTATCATTAATTTAACTAACTATTTTAAAAGATACTTAAGGTAAATTTATACAATTTTAACTAGAAAAACAAAATGATTTATTTGAATTTATATCCATAAATGAAACAAAAATGGTAAAAGAAGAGAGCAAATTAATAGAATTACAGGAGGGTATGAACACATAGTCGGCACTGCCTTACTATGCTAGTACCTCTTTACCAGTGTGAGAAAAGAGCTTTGGCATTTAGGCATTCTGGCATCTAAGCGAGTGTGTAGACCGAAGAAGCAAATGGTTCAAACCAGTTGTTAAATCCTGGATTGGCACCCAGTGCTAGGAGCGTGGCTCCGATCGGAGCCAGAATGTCTAAATGCTAAAGCTATTTGGATGAGAGGTACTACTGATAAAAGGTACTAGCATAGTTAGGCAGTGCCAACCATATGTCCATACCCTCTTTCCTTGGTGCAAGGGAACTATGCTCGTTAAGTCTGGTGACGTTAAGCATGAAGCTTAAAGGAAAGAGGTTGAGATTGATTAAGTTTATTCTCTTCTCAAATTGAGAATCCTTAGCCTAAACATCAAGCAATGAGTACCGCTAACTTTCGCTTTAGCTGGCTTTCGCTTAACTAAATGGATTAGTAGATACTGGTAAGTAAATTTGTTTCGTCCTGCTTTGGACTCTTCGGACGAGTAGCTTCAACCCGTGACGACATAATTCTACACAGTATGTTGTCAGTATCCGATCTTGTATTAACAGACTGCAGATTTTCTCAGCTTCAACAAGCTACTGAAGTAGGTTACTTTACAGCTGTCGTGATACAAGTGGTGAGTAACCACTGTAAATATATGTAACTCCTTTCTTATTTTTGTGATACATGAATGTTATGTAATTAGAAGGCAAATATTTGTTTCTGTTTCTTTGTCACTAAACTAACTAATTAAAACTTTTTTTTATAAACACGTTATTTTATAGTTAGTAGACCACCATTTTAAAAAATTTAAAGGTTGATGCATTAAGAATAATAATACAAAAAGGTTTAAGTTTGCTTCTAATATAATTTTGTATTGATTAGGCATGCATACTAAATCAGAATTTTTGATTGCTTTTCCAATTGCGTTAAAATAAATTATATTAAATTATATTTGTTAATAAAATGTAAACGTAGATTGTAATTACTTATGGTTTTTGTAGTTCTTTAGAGCATACAATCTTCTATTGATACAGAAGCAAGAAGTACCACACCGAACGTGTAACTAATCGCACTGTAAGAAAAATATTTTCTTTTAAATATTTGTTTGCCTGTTACGTCTATGATCTTTTCGCTGATAATTATGTATAAAGTTTAACTGATATAAAAAAATATGGTTTAACTGATTATTACCCATAAATAAAAAAAAAAGTAAAAAAGTAGCAAATAAATACAATTTGAAAATAAGAAAAACCTTTTAATTGGTGTGCATATTTAAATTTTAAAAAAATGTAATTGTCCTATGTGGTTTTTGTACCACTATTTTAGACTTGTTAATAAAAACAAATACAAAAATTGAATGCCTTAGCATTTAATGAAACCTTAATAAAAAACAGAAAAATATGTCTAATAATGTACGAAGGTAAACTCATTATTATTCTTGACGTTACTTTGTCCCTTTTCTTTTGTTAACTAGAGTAAAATTTCATTATAAAATGGCTTATATTTGTAAAATATACGTTTTCTTTTTTCTTCGAACTAATAAAACATTATTGCCAGTTGGATATATTTTTGTGGATTGATAAACAAATTATTGCAACTTTATTTCCGAGACCACTCCTTTCTAATTTTTGTACCTAATACCTGAATGACAGGTCGACGGAAATAATATATTTTTTTTGTTTCTTTGCCACTCGTTAACCAAAACGTTAATCAAATAAACACGTTGACCACCATTTCAAGAAATTTAAAGTAACATTAAAAATAAGAATACGAAAAGGTTTGGGTTTGCTTCTAATATAATAGTATATTAATTAGGCTTGTATACTCGATCATAATTGCTTAATTGCTTTTCCAATTGCATCAATAAAAATTATGGTAAATGATATATGTAAATAAGATGTAAACGCCCCGCCCCTTAAAAGCAACCTTATTGGAAAAACTTAATTTTTAGAATTCTTGACTTTTTTAATTTAGGCAATAAAATAAAGGATTTTAATTATTTCAGTATAGTAATGACTAATCTTTTTTACGTTTCTTTGGTGCATATAATCTTTTATTAATATAGATCCAATGAAGTACCAACTATTAATTGTTATGAAATATTCTTTTTAAATATTTGTTTTCCAGTTACGTCTATGATCTTTTCACTAATATTTATGTTATTATTATTAATTATTTTTTGTTATATTTTTAAAAAAGTACTGGGTTTACGTTTATGATTATTGTGTAAAAAGTAAAAATTTTAAAAATCTGACATCCAAATAAAGTGATCTATTTTTTTTTATCTTTATGACATCTCACGAAGGCTCATGCTTAAATACCAGTGTACCGTGAGTGCCGGATTACTGGATGTTTAACCCATTATTATCATGCTATCTTTAACGTTATCTAAGCACTGAAACATGCCGTTATTGCATTTCACAGCACTTTTTAGACAACGTAGTAGTGCCACCACGGACGTTATTTTTAAATAACTACTACCTGGGAACACAGTGGTGGCCGAATTATATACAATGGTTTGCCATTGCCAACTGTGAGGGTGACAAGCAATTAAAAATCCAATGTCTGATTTCGAGATTCGAACCCGGATCGCTGCGGTTAGAGGCTGGCACGTTAGCCCGATGCACCATTGCTCGCCACAATTTGCCAAAACTATAAATTTGCAGGAATCCAAAACTGGGTAAAAAAACATTATGCTAGTCATATGGGTGGCTCCAAGTATGGACTTTTTTGTAATCACTAGGGTAAAGTTGGCACTGGGATATAAGCGCTAACACATAAAATATATTAATAAACAAAAAACGATAATTTTTGAAAACTAGATCACTTAGCATATTTTGAATATTTTTTATTAGGCTTTCTTTAACTTTTTTAACATTATTATTGTATTTGGGATTTTAAAAACTATAGTTAGGGTCCAGACTAACTAGCAATTTTGTCAATGTGTTGTTATGTACGTATTTATAAGTGTTTTAAAAGAGGAAATGCTAATTGATCTAAGTGCAAAAATGAATTTTTGTGTCCAAAAATACTGTCTATGTGGTAGCCCCATATTTCACCAAAAATGACCGTGCCAATTTTACCCTAGCAGTTGTGAAACAAAATTCAAAGTTGACGCAATCCATATGCCCAGCATACCATTCTTTACTTTTTTTTTTGATTTGTGGGATTTCTAATTTTGAAACATAGATTAATTATTACTTTCACACTACATTTAGGAATTCTGATATTCTGTAGTGTCACGAAGATATAGTTTTTTTCACATTTTTTTTAACAACAATATTGACAAAATTAAAAAAATAGCATAACATTCTTTACTTATTTCTTTGACTTCTGAAGATTTCTAATTTTGGCACATACAGATTAATAGGCACTTTTACCTTACACTCAGGGATACCAAAATTCCATATACTAACTGAAGATGGTCTTTTGTATATTTTTTAGAATAATATTAACACAATTAAAAAAATGACATTACATTTTTACTTATTTCTTTGATTTCTGAGAATTTCTAATTTTGGCACTTAGATAACTTAGGATCAATTATTAACTTTAGTGATACTGAAATTCCGTAGTTTTACAAAGATAAAATGTTTTTTCACATTTTTTACGATAATATTTGTACAATTAAAAAAATAGCAGTACATTTTTTACTTTTTTCTTTAATTTCTAATTTTGGAACATCAATTAGCACTTAAAAGATACGGGTGCGTTTTCTCAAACTTACAATTGCTATATTTTTAAACCATAATAATAAATACCCCTTTTTATAAAACTCGGGGGAATATAAATCACGTATTTTTCGTTGGTCAATAAAAGTTGGAATAAAATAAATTTTTTACCTTTAAATTTTAGAAAAATCATACTTAATTATATATTAAGAATACCAGAAAATGTCAAGTTAATGTAAAATTAATCTAAAACAAATAATTATTTTAATATTACTCCCTGTAAAGCTTACCCGCCCCTATAAGAAGTTCTTGGTTAGTTCTGTTACATGTTGCGTCTAACAACAACGACCAGTTACTATTACTTTTTTTTCTCAACAGAATTTATCCAAACTAACCAGAACTTTTGTGGGGACGGGTTTGCCCAGTAGGGAAGTCTAAGTTTAATTTTTATTAAATTTTATTTACTTTTATATAGTATATTAGGTAGCTTACTTATTTTAATTTTTATTATGGCCAACGAAAATCATTTTTTAAGAGCTTTTCAGGAAGGTGCCACATAAAGGGGTGTGCCATTTAAGATTTTTAAGTGAAAAAGAGTACAATTTAAAGAGTTGATAAAGGGGTTTTAGATAACACGTCATTTATATTCTTCCCAGGTTTTATAGAAACGGTGTTTTTTTATTTTTTATATTTTCCTTGGTTTAGAAAATATACCCATTGTAAATTTTAAAAACGCATCTTTTATTTCTATTTTTACTATTATTTTTTATCAATAATGTTGACACAATAACAGAAAAATAGTATGTACTCAAGACAAAAATATATACATAAAAACTACTTTATCAATAAAAAAAAATAAAGAAAAAGAAATAATTTAATACTTTAAACTTTTAAGCTGGCCTCTTTTTATTTAAAAACACTTTATTTTTTATTTTAAAATTAAATAATATTTACATTTTTCGAATATTTTATTTAATAAGTATAGTTATTTGCCACTATTAATTTTAATAAATTGGTTGGGTTAAGTGTTAATTAATTGCACAATTTTTAAACAACTAATATAAAAGCAACCAATTCTAACTAGTTTGCATTAATAATTCAAATATATCAATTGATTATTTGTTTATTTGCATAGTTACATAACAATGGTAACTTGGTAAAATTAATTTTCCCATGATTTAGTATGCAAAGTGACATATGGTCAAATGAATGTTGTAAACATATAGACCGCTAAACCTATAATTAAAACAAAAAACAAACAAACAATCTCCATAGAGCTTATTCAAGAAAAGCAAGTGTGGATAATATAATATGCTGTAAACCTGTAAGCTTATTTTTGTAAAGTGTAAAGGACCCACGTTAAGAGTTTACTTATAGTAGAAGCGACTGTAGTTTTTTCTATAGACACACGAAACTATGCCAAATTTTTAGGCATGTATTAGGACTCTCACTGGTCTATATATTTATTCAATAGGCCCCCACTTTAATAATCAAAACAGAAACGGAAATAACAATATTATCCTTACCATCGCCTGTTGTCTTGACATACTCTTATAGTTTTTTCCTATGATTTTTTTCTTAAATTTTTAATTAATAATGGCGCTAAAAAATAGAACAAAATACATGCTTTAGTTGTTTTTTTGTTCACACAAAAACAAAATGGCCGATTTTCCGATATAGGGCAGGGGACTTTGTTATTTGTTTGAACAACTGTCAACAAGTGTATTTTTTCACCATCTTAAAATTCAATCTTTCCCCTTCAAAAAAAAAAAGTAAATAGGCTTTGGTTATTTTTAAAAATAATGGCAATATGGATCTCCGAAAAATTGACTTATGCCATTTAATAGGTTACCGCAAAAAATGTGGCAAAAATGCTATAGAAATAAGGCTAGATTACTTAATTAAAAACTTTTGGTAATATTGCGAAAACTCTATAGTTTTGTTGCCTATTTTTTTTTGTATCTTTGTATGTGGCAAATTTTTATTGTTAAATAATAATTATTATTGCCATGCAGTAAAATTTTATCTAGAGCTTTAAAATGATATGCCACAAGATTCCCTTTCTCATTTAATTTTTTCTTTTAAATTGGCGACTAACTGTCAGTTTGACATTTATATTTGTCATTTCTTATCTAAAATTTGGTTTATGTTGTCTTACCAAAGTTCTAAGATTTTCATGAAAAATTACCGAACAATTCAAAAGTTAGGTGGGGGTCCTGAATTTAGACAAGCACTGTATTTTATATAAAACATAATGTGCGAAAATCGTACAAACGCATAAAACAAAGAGGAAACTTTAATTTAACAATTTTACATATTTCCAAACAGTAAATAAAGACATTTGTTAAGATAAGCTTGCATTTATAAATCTTTTTGTCGTTTTTAACTTCAAACTAGAAAAGATAAAGTCACCTAACCATAGATAGGGATGCATGAAATATGGCCGATAATTACAGCATTCCCTAAGGTACTGTGGCATGTGACGATGCCTGATATGATCGCACACTTTAGCTAAATTTAATTACAGGTATTAAAATAATAAGCAAATGCCAAGGCATAAAGAATTTACTTTGTGATAGAGATGTGAAATTGATTAATACTGGTTAATAGCAAACAGATAAATATTCTTTATGGTTAGGGACACTTAGGACTAATATCTGGGATTTTGGTCCCTTTGGAATTTGGGGTTTGTGAAATTTGCTAAATTGTTAGTTTGCCAAAAGTGAGCTAAAAAAAGACTGCTTATATTCTAGTCCTGGAGGCTTAAATAGAAAAGCTATTCGAATTCGTCCAAACATCGGTAAACAACTAGACAAGGATTTTTTGAAAATGTGATTCAATACAGCATAATTTTTGTTTAAAAATTAGCCTCCCATTAGGTAGGCCAGACACTGTATACTACAGAAATATAATATGCTATTTTAGCATATGTTTAAGAGAATATGGGAAAAGGGTATCACAACCACACCATTCACATTCTCTCAGACAGCTAGGCTGCTTCTAAAAGCCTTTGATTCCCATCGTGTAATATCCAAAATTACGATGCCTGAACGATATCAAGGATCTCGCCGCCAGAAACAACAGAATTTAACTTCTGTGGGTTTTTGGACACTTGGGAATACAAGGTAATGAAAAAGCGGATCAACTAGCAAGAGCTGGGTCATCTAAAAGGTTCAACGGTCCAGAGCCAGTACTCGGACTGTCGAAAAAGTAATGAAAATAACGACAAGCAGATGGTCTCAACAACAACATCTCGCTCGTTGGCATACATCACTTGGCCAAAAGACATGCGAAAAAGACGCTAGAAATTCCTCACAAGAAACTAAAAACTGAAGTCCCCTAGCTGGTGCGCACTCAGTTAAGACAAGTAGTTGGGCTTTTACCGGACACTGTCATCCAAGGAAACACTTGCAAAAATTGGCATTACCAATGGATCCATAA
The DNA here is from genome assembly GCA_014170235.1 of Listronotus bonariensis. NCBI lineage: Eukaryota > Metazoa > Arthropoda > Insecta > Coleoptera > Curculionidae > Listronotus > Listronotus bonariensis. The sequence continues at coordinate 20,929 of JACEGR010005182.1, forward strand.
CATGCAGGCTTTGTGGGAGAAGAGGAGGAAACAGCCTCACACATATTATACAACTGCATTGCACTGACACGCAAACGACACCGTCTTTTTGAGAACATATCTAGGGGGAACCCTCTCCCGCATGAACATTCTGGCAGAAATCTACTAAACCTGATAAAGGGTAGGGGACTTCAGTAACAAGAGAGGGGTGCACAATAAGCCAATAGCCTGCAGTGCAAACATGGTCAAATGACCAACCCTGCTTTAAACCAAGCAACCAACCTCTGCACAACGCAAACGTAGCTTTTTGAATCTGTGGTAGTATACAGGGTGTTTCATTGCAAACTTTACCGCGGTGTATTTGGATTTGTAGTCATAAACTTAAAACCGATTATTTAAATTCAACGTTCAATAGAGAAAGATACACTTTGAAGCTATACCTACTAAACTATACACCCTGCATACAACATTATATTTTGAGCAATATAAATTGAGACACACCAAATAAAACAACATTGGTTTAAAAAGTAAATAACCAAAGTTTCTTACTAGGTATCCATTATTAGTATCAATATTAAGTGCACAAAATATGGGCAGCTCATATTTACTTCCATATGAGCTTCACAATACACTCCTCGTAGAGAGACATAAATAACTCAGCGAGAAGCAAGAAAAATGGCCCTACCTGCAATAAATTAGCGAAATGTCTTTCTAGTAATAATTAAGAATCATTCTATCTTCATTGTTTTGAACGGGTGACCCTTGACCTTGGTATGCGGAACTTCAAGCTTCATTTGATCACGGGACTGCTGCCATAAAACAGAGCTGCCGTTTGACAGAGATTGCAATCTTAGAGCCCGATGACCGAGCCTTTAATTACTATGCACTGTAGCAAGTGAAGAGGCGCGGTCAGATTTTGATTAAAATCAATGGACAATCGATTTAGATCGGTCATTTTAGTTTGGTCGTAAAAACGGTCTTTCGTAATTTAGATTTGAGATTGATCGCTTGTAAGGTTGATGTTTACTGGGTTTATAAATACACTGCTACGAAAAATGATTGCTTCATTAGGGTAGGTTTACATCTTAGGTACATTTAGTTGCATGATATTTATGTCAAATAGAAATTCTGGCTAAAGATAACATAAAAAAATTATCTGACATACATTTTTGACCGTTTACATTAGCTAGAATTTCTGTCTGACATAAATATTATGCAATAAATCGTCGCTGATAAGACAAAGGGGCGAAAGCGACATTTTTTCGTTTTGGAGTTAAGTCCATCAAGTGATCAGATTTAAAGGTATCTATGATCTAGCAAACTGGCAAACGTCTATCTATAGCAGTTTCCCGTAAACATCAAAATTGTCTATAGGCGTAAGCGACACTAAATACATTATAGGATCAGACTAAGGGGCGAACATGCACAAAATGGAGTTTTGCCTAATTGTCAGATCTCACAATAGTAATATTGGCTGTTATGCCTACATTTTTTTGTTGGGCAGCCCATTTTTACTGTTGGTAATAGTTCTAGGTTTGCCTTAGATGGTGAAAAGGGGAAATACATTTGGAAAAGAAAATTATAAAAAACAGGAAAAGAACCGCGCATGCTTTAAGAACGGAAGGAAAGACTTATGTTAGTCCTGTGACAAAAAAAGTATGTCTGCCAAATAAATAAAACCTCGCTGTGAAAAATATAAATGCAAAGCTACAGACTGTGACAACCTTAACGAGGACCAAAGACAAACAAATCATGATGCTTGTTATAATAAAAAAGAGTTTATAGCTAGAAAAAGAGTTTCTTGTAAGACATGTACAACTAGAAGAGATCAAAATAAAGAGAACAACAGCTCAGATTTTACGCAGAAAAAGAACATTAAAATATTGACTCTCAAATGCGGGCAGTACAACGCGTGTATGCAAAATTATGTTTCTAAATACTTTGGGCAATTCGAAAAAGACCTCGAGAACAAACTGACTGAAGAAGAAACAGTAGCTTTGGATAAGCGTGGAGGACGAAGTAACGAACTAGAAGAGCTGGATAAACAACTTAGAGACTTGGCATTTGATCATATACAAAAATTTCCACGAATAGAATCGCATTTTTGTAGAAAATCAACTAGCAAAGAATATCTACATCCAGACCTAACGGTAAAAAAGATGTATGATTTGTATAAAGAAGAAAAAGCTTGAAAAAGAAAGATATTCTGTTACCATACTTATCGGAGAATATTTCGATCTCTTAATCTCTCATTTCACCGTCCTAAAAGGACTAGGATACTCTGTACATGTCCTACATACAAGGCGACGCAGGAAAGAAAAAGGAGCTTAAGAATGTTTTTTTTTAACATAAAGATGAAAAGGATACAGTATGACAAAAAACAAGGAAAAGTCAAAGAACTATCAAAAACATATTCTAACATTGTGGCTTCCGCAGTTTTTGACCTTCAACAGGTCATCCAACTACCTTTACAACATAGGTAATAAAGAGTGTTTTGCTTTCTGTGGGACAAAACTATAGCTTAACGAGGTGCAAACAAAATTTCGACTTGTGTAGCAAGGTACCTTCGTGAATTAGATGATCGTGGCCTTCGTGAAGTATACCTTTTTTCAGATGGTTGCGGCGGTCAGAACCGCAACACGATTGTTTTTACTATGCTGCTGCAAACAATAGCAAATTCAAAAAACCTTAGAAAAATGCATTTACATTTTTTGAAACGAACCACGGTCAAAGCGAGGGCGATTCGGCCCATAGCTCAGTATCAACAGCTATGTCTTTGGCCGGCGACATCTTTATATCTGCTCAGCTTCCACCTAAAGAGCGGCAACATGTTTAATTTAATTTGAATATTAGTATAATAGAACAGGCGAACATCCAAAATAACATTCAAAAAATCTAACGAAAGGGCAAACGTCCATTTGGGTCCATTTTAGCTGTAATAACTTATAAGTATTTAAATTTTACACATGTATTTAGTAAGCACGTAAATTGACCTACGTAACACCATAAACAGTAAAATAATTACTAAACTATTTAAAAATAATCGTGTTCCAAATAGGACCCATTTTCTTTAAAACGCTTTCCTGTAAAATTAACAAATTGGCGCTTTCGCCCCTTGGTAAGATCAGCGACGAAATGTCAGATGTAAACCTACCATTACTGTTGTTGTTAAATATTTTTCACCGGCGATACACAATTTTTAATTTGTCTCCTAAATGGTAAAGTTTTCATATCTTTTATGTATCTGATAAAAGAATGGAAATTTATTATACAAAGAAAAAGTCCAAGATTTCACAACTCGAGGTTGTATTTTCTCCCGACCCGAAGCGTCGGAAACAATAAACCGAAGGCTAAAATCTGATTTTTTATTCGTGTGCAACACACTATTTTTTCTGTGACGGAAAAACGACGATTTGATGTTGAGAACACATATTACAATACATGGTGTTTGAAAAATAGACGGAGATATTATAATAAGCTATTTCTTATCAAAAAATATAAGAAAAGTTTCTATAAACATGGGTCTAAAAATGCACAATTTTCAAGATAAAGGGTAATACATTTTAAACATTTCAGAGAAATGTAGCCAGGAAAATTTTATAAATAATTATTTTCTAGAAGAAATGACGCTTATTGTCAGCGTCAAACCTTTATGCAAAAACGGTTTTTTGTTTGCCAGGGTACCTGTAATTCTTTTAGTAAACATTAATAAGCCAATTTCACCAGTGGGCCGTGGCATGCAATAAAACCGTTTTAATTTTTTTCCCACAAACAAAGTAAGTTACGAAAAAATACAAGAGTTAGAGAAATTGTATTTTAACACGATTAATTGAACAACCAATATTAAACTTGCAAAAAGTCAGTATCGTACATTTTCTTTGCCAGTAATATTTGCCAAGTTGCCCCTCAGGACGCCATTGGACTCTATATATTTTAATATATTTTGGGTGAATTAAGCCTCTAGTCTCTTAAATTTGTGAAAAATCGAGTATATATTTTTTAAAAATAATAATTATAAATTTATATTTTAAAATAAATTATCGTCATATACAATTTTATATGTGATGGTTGCATTTTAAGTTTAAGACCATGCAGATTTTTTTTATAAAGATTAACTTTTTTCGTAAAATAATAATAAAAACTTTCCCATATGATGCCAACTTACGTAGGCACACTGAATAAAAAGTTTAAGTTTTTTAAGGGATTGATTAAATTTGTTCATTAAAAAAAATCATATAATATTTCGTAAGAAACACTTAAAAAGTTACATAAACATTAAATCCCAATTGTTTTATATCCAATCAGCACTTAATTATTATCATATTTAAGTTACCAGTCTTGGCGTAAATTATTAGAGATAGAAATTATTGTAATTAGGTAATAATTAAAATATTATTTTGTTTTCCAAATATGGGCAGCTCGTTGCATACTTACCATGGAAACCTAAAATTTTGCATAAATTATATTACGAGACCTAAATATACAGATTGTTTAGAAATGTATTAACGGATTTTTAAGTAAAATCCTTCCAACCTTTTAAGAACAGATTTTTTATTAGGCTTTTAACTAAATATAAAGCTAGACGTATTATTATCTAAAATAAAACCTAATATATTTAATAAAAGTAAATAACAAAAGAAAACTAATTGCAGATTTCAAAATAAAGTAATATGATGATCTCAGATCTAAAATCATATTTAATGTTATTGTGCGTGATCACTGGCCATTTAGTCCTTACACAAAGTGCCTTAGAGCAGTTTGGGTGTGCCAATTTCTATAAACTCAGTACGTTACGCCTAGTAAAAAAAATATGCTTTATACTAATACATCAAAACGAACCAACGCAAACTGAACTACGTTTGTTTGTTTTAGAGGTGTTGAATATTTCGTCATACTTAATCAAATGTCAATAACTGTCGTAATCCTTTTTCGACATTTTATTTTAAATATTTTTATTAAACTTTATGAAAAAGTAAAGTAAATAGAAGGATTATAAGTGTTAGGTTCCTATATTTCGAACTAACCGACTATCCAGACCTATTTTGCTGTACTGTCAACTGGTGCTTAACCTGCAACTTTGTGAACGCAAATAATTCGTGCAGCGTAAATTGTTTAAAACAATTTTAAATGTTAAGTAGGTGCTGTTTTATGATTGTAATATACGATTACTGTGTTAGTATTTTTAATATGGGTCATTATTATTAAATATGCCGCAACGATATACAGGGTGTCCCATTTTGGTTGTCCCTTATGGGAAACTTGAAAACCATAAGAGATATTAAAAATCTGATACCCCATCCTCGAGCTCTTTTTAGAGAAAACATTTTTGGTAAAAACAGATCATCGCTATCGCGAAGCGTTTCAGAGATACAGGATGATTCTCGATTTTTCACTTTTGAAAAGGCCCTGTAGCTTTGTTGTTATTACAGATACGAGAAAACTAATTGCACATTATAAAAGACACTTTTCTCCGTAAAATCCAGTGGCGCAGCCAAAATTTTTTTGACCTGTCATTTTTGACATATGACCCAAACATGTTTTTTTTATTAGGGACACCCTATAAATGATTAGGTAATTAAATTGCTTGTTTTTTTCTGATTAAAATAATATATCATAGAAGGTGGTTTAATAAATTTTTTACGTCAAATATGGGAAAAATTATGATTTTAAAGACGCATTGCGGCTTCTATCTGTTTTTTAAATTGTTTTATATTTTTCTTTAAAAACAATACTGCCATCCCTCAACTCAGGAGACATTTCCGTAGAAAAAAATTAATTAATTAAATTTTTTTATTATTATTTTTATTTTTTTTTATTTATATTTATTTTTTTCTACGGAAATGTCTCCTGAGCTAAGGGATGACAGATTCCTTTTAAAACAAAAATATAAAACAATTTAAAAACAGATACAAGCCGCAATGCGTCTTTAAAATCATAATTTTTCCAATATTTGACGTAAAAAATTTATTAAACCACCTACTATAATATATTATTTTAATCAGAAAAAACAAGCAATTTAATTACCTAATCATTTATAGGGTGTCCCTAATAAAAAAACATGTTTGGGTCATATGTCAAAAATGACAGCTCAAAAATTTTTGGCTACGCCACTGGATTCTACGAAAAAAGTGTCTCTATAATGTGCAATTAGTTTTCTCATATCTGCAATAACAACAAAGCTACAGGACCTTTTCAAAAGTGAAAAATCGAGAATCACCCTGTATCTCTGAAACGCTTCGCGATAGCGATGATCTGTTTTTACCATAAATGTTTTCTCCAAAAAGAGCTCGAGGATGGGGTATCGGATTTTAATATCTCCTATGGTTTCCAAGTTCCCCATAAGGGACAACCAAAATGGGACACCCTGTACAGAAGCCGAACAAATCCCTATTTTAAAGATAGTAAAGTATTTTGAAATGGAAAAAAGAATGGTAACTCTATTACCCGTGGGTGCGCTATTTAATAGTTAAAAATATTTTAATTTCTATAAGTTTAAAGTTTTAATAATTAAATAAAGTAGTTTAAAAATAGTTTTACGTCTAAATTAAAAAGTTTATTATATGTCACAATACACGAACTGCCCTAATCTGGATATGACGTCCGGTAATGTGACAAAACATTCACCACCTCTAAAACAAAGGATATCTGTAAAAAGGTGTATCCTCGACGATACTTAAAAACACATAATTAAAAAAACATTTGGTTTTAGCGTCAAATATGTTTCTAATATTTGCGATATCTTAAGCAAACCTTGTATCCAACATTTCTAAATAAATAATTTTATGATAACCAAGTATATTGACATCTATATATCATTTCTTTAATGTCCCTCCCCCTTTTATTTTTAAACGAAATAATTAAAAACATTTAAACTTTTGACTATAAAATGTATGCCTTAATACCATATTTTAACAGTCGTACCTGGGGTAGGGGTCAGTAACTGACCCCACAGTCGTTTTTTGCTATACTTTTTAGTATTAAAAAATATTTTAATATCGTTATATGACTTTATAAATAATCCTCAGAAGTGTATTCATACTAAAACGCTCTTTAATAAAGTGTTTGTAACTAATAGTGGTCGTAATATAACCAATGGATTGCTAAAAGGAAGATTGCAATAGTTAATACTGTCTTAAAAAAATTACATAATATAAAGCGGCCTGCCTAAAAAAAAGGCACATTTGGAACTGGAAATAAAACCGTAGCAAGGTATCTTTAAAAAAAAAGTTATTTTCGTATTGTCCAGCTTCATGATAAAAAGTAAAGAACAATAGACTAAACATTATTCTATACTATGTATAATTTAACTAAAGCCGAAATTGATACCTTTAAATGTGTTAGGGCATACATTTGACTTTGCGAAATTTGGAGATGCCCGATGGTTTTTAATAATAATAAATTTATATATATATGTTAACCTTTCTTACTTATTTAAAAAGTTTAACCAGTAGTGGGCAATTAATGATGTTAAAAGCAAATTGTGACGATGAAAACAACTAAGAATGAACCATGCCGATTGAATATGGAAAACGTCTATTAAACAAAATTATTGCAAAATAACCATATTGCAGCATTTAACATGGAGTTTTATTTATGTTATAAAAAGGTTCCAACTTTTTTTTTTAATTTGAGGTTAAACGCTAATACCCCACATACAATTAAAAAAAAAGCTGGGGTTAGTCGCCGACCCTTTGACCCAGGTTCTCAGGGTACACAAATATGCCCCAGGTGCGACTGTTAAAGTAAAATTTACAGATAAACAATTTGAAGATAACTGCTGCCTTATGGCCTCATCTTGAGAAAAAAGTTAAATGAAAGGCGGATCTTGTGGTACATCATCCTAAAGCTCCTGACGAGTAATTTATAACCCTAGAATATAAAGTAAAAACCTTCTTCCACTGCAAAACAGCAGAACATTAAAAATTACCTTAATACCTAATTTCGATGGCCATATTTCTGAAACCATTAAAGTTAGATGTTGGTAAAACTGTGTTACCTTATTTGTGAAGGTTTATTTTACGATCAGGTGTAATTCAAAGCAAGTATAACAGACTTATATTAATGCAATTCCATTAAATATAAAACTTTTTGCACATCATTCCCCTACATTTTACCAGCGAGATGCACGGCTGCGGACCTTAAACGAATGACCTTGTGGAGTTAAAAGCTGCATTGCATGTTGCATATCCGAACGTGGTTTTATATGGTATTTTCTTAAAGCTCTATTTTATAACAATACAATATACAGGGTGCTTCATTATAAAAATACATATATTCGTTTTGACCTAATAGTGTAATATAGGAAATTAGTAGAAGAACGAAATATTTTACAAGAAAAAAATGAAGAGATATTTATTAATTTTTTATTTTAACCATCTCCATGGTGGGTCATGTTTACAATTTTACTTTGATTTAGACCAATTCGGATATACCCAAATTAAAAGTAAACAATAATGAAAATTATAATAAAAGCAAACAACATAAGAATTTCTAATGGAAAAGAATTGGCCTATAGATTATTAAAGAATTTGCTTTGGCGGCATAGACCACAATATTAATAATTTACAAATAGTGAACTTGGATGCCTATAAAATATTTAATTAAATTCGGTCATGAAGATGTTCATTTTGTTATTTGTAAATAGACAAAAATTGTATTAGCGACTACAAGAAAGGTAATTAACCTCAATTTGGGATGACTGCGGGTTACTGTTAACTAGATTGTGTTTCAGGTGTTTTTTACAACGCCGTTTCATTGTATGAAGGGTAAATATAAGGGGACGGGCGAGCAAGAAGTATATATTAATTTAAAAATTAATTAACAAATATAGTTCTTGGTCATACCTAGTCATAGCTTTGGCTAATAGTTCTTTAAATAGTTAAAGTTTAATAACAGTTAAATAAAAATAAACATAAATACCTTTATATACAAAATTATCTACCCAGGTCGGGCAAAACGAATACTAAACCGGTCAACAAATGAACCTGGCCATCCAGTTTTTTTGTCCAAATTCAACGGCTTATAACTTTTTTAAATTTTAACCATATTTAATTTTGTTTTTCATCTCTTAGAATGAAAGTTTATTGGCTTTAAGCTGCTTGTGGCTAATTTTTGACGAAAGCTATCCCAGTTTAACAAAATTAAAGAATATTTTGTTTATACCACATAAGTGTATTATCTGTATCATTACCTTAAAACCTTTATGAATTTTTAACTTAAAATGCTTATTAAATAAATTACAGAGAGATATTTAAAATTAAAGCATTTTGGCCAATTTTTTCACATATATTAAAATACTTTTACTTAGAATAGTGGAAAAACCATTAAAATTAGGACTATTGTGTCCAATCAGAACAGCAATAATAAATGCACTAAAATAAAGAAACGCATATTATACGATGTTTAAAAATTAAATAGGGCACTGGGCAGCTTTTTATGTTTAGTTTAGTTTATGTTATGTTTTTACCGCATGGGTGTACTAACTAAATCAGTCTGTTGACACAGTTCTGCAATTCAAAAGAAGAGCATTTTAACCATATTTTTTTTTATAAATTAGGGTAATTTAATTTAGAACTAAGACCAAAACCTTAAAATCAGGAGCACTTTCCCTGGTTAAAATTATGAGAATAAATACAGGTGCCCATTTTGCTCCAATTAATTTTTGAACATCCTGTAAATTTTTTTAATTGTTTTTATTCTCATTATTTAACCAGGTACTTACAGTGGTCTTTATTTTAGGTTTTTCTTGGTTCTAAATAAAATAACTTTAATTTAACAGTGACATTTGAATGAGATAAGAATAAAAAGAAATAAAAATCTGGCTAAAATTTAAAAAATGTTGAATTTAGACAAAAAATACAGGGTGGCCAGCTTCATTTGTTGGCGAGTTTAATTAGAACACACATATTATTTAAAACAATCTTCGCAAATATATGAGCCGGGTCCCGAATATGAGAAACAGGCTTCATGTGTCCACTCTACATTGTGATTAATCTTTCATTGGCGGGTTAGTATATTTTTTTTGCAAACGTTGCACAGGTAAAATGTCACACTTTTGTCTTTAGTTCTTTTCGATCGACGTTGTCCTTTTCTACTAGAAAAGACGATCTTGATCATGAAATAAAAGTTTTCTGCTTTATTTACTATTCATAAATTATCCATTTTTTCCGACGGGAAGTATTGTGACAAAACCTTAAATTATTATAAATTGCCAAGATAAAAACAAAAAAATGACCTAACCATTTAAGGTCAACTAATAAAATATTGTATTAAAAAAATTATATTAACTTTTTTTCAACAACATTAAAATAATCACTGTAAACTCACTGCCAAACATTTTTTTCAAATTTTAATATTTGTAGATGAAACACCTTATGGGTGTGTTATACCAGCGCATTGGTGGGGCGTTAGGGCGTTATACAGGGTGCTCTAAAAGGTGCGAAAAAAAAGGTACCACATATTTCTAAAGCTAAAATATGACGATCTAACCAAACTTACCTTAGTCCAAAATTGGATAATTTCGAAGATACGCGGTGCAATTATTTTTTTAATATTTATTTCATGTATATTAACTAGTACTGTCAATAAAAATAATGTTTTAAAAATAAGTATTTTTAATTTTAAGTTTATTTTTATATCTTGTACAAGGTCGAAGTTAATTCGTGTATAAATAGAGATGAGACACCCTGTATATACCAAGCTTGTAGAAAAAGTAGCAACACTGTGACGAGGATCTGAAATTATTTCTGTTGATATTACTGTTTAAATGAAAATAAAAAATTTCTCTTTATAATATTACTGACCAATAATTAGTGTCATGTGTACTGTAAAATTTAATTTTATTAAAATTAATTGATGATATAATTACAAGCTTATCTTATTCAATAACCAAAATATTTCAGTAAAAATTAACGATTACATTTATGACTCAAAATCGATTAATGCCTTGTAATTTTAACTCGTAAAATCTTTTAAATTATCAATAATCCGTGTAAAAAATACTTTTGAACCTGGTCAAGTTTTAATTATGTTGCGCTACACGACAAAGAATCTTCAAAATTATGCAAATGTAAGCAAGTTTATCAAAATTGGTGAGCTGTCCCGCTGAGATAAGTATGCATAACTTATTAGTATTAAGAGTTTGGATACAAAAAACTTGTTAGACAGTTAAATTCTGACCGTCTTATATTTATCTATTAAAAAATGTGGATTAAATTGGGTCAATAAAAATCAAATTATCATAACAAATATTTAAGTAAAATGGTAAAAAGTGTCAAAATTATTTATTTTGTAGTTAGGTGTCTTTTTCGATCCTTGCCGCAAGCGTTATTATACCAGTCACAAATGAGAAGCTCCAAGTCAAAACACAATTTTAGGAGTATCTCACAATTTTTACTTCGCGTTTTGTTATTTATGTAAAAAACGTATTTAATATTTTAAATAAAAATCATTTCAAAATTCATAAATAAAGACGCGGAGTAAAAATAGTAAGATATTTTAAAAACTATGTTTTATCAAAAACTGCGTTTTGATTTGGAGCTCTTCAAATATAATTATAAGAAATTCTTTGAACTCTAATAGCTATCAGGTTTACAAAATGGATAAAATTACCCAAAAAATTAAAAAAACAAGTGTTTAGTTTAAATTTGGGGCTTAAGGTCCACCTAAGCAAGTTTAAATATTGTTAAGAGCCAGTAATTTTATTAAAAACTGCGTTGATTGCCCAAATCTATGGTTTAAATTAAGGTGTGCTTAATGTTTGAATAATTAAGGCTTTTCAATAAAAAAAAACGTTTTTAAGACCTTACCATTGGACGGGGATGCCTAATAGGTTGAATAACGCCGCCCATCAGGGTGGAAAAGGCCACCAACCAATTAGGATATTTTTTACTATAAAATATATTTTTACTAAATTAACAGCTGTATTCACTACCTATTTATCCGAATAGCCATTTGACTGTCAGATAAAGTAACGCTAACTTTAATATTTTGAAAAATAATTACGGTCATTTAAGCTTCGTATATTATTATTTTTCTTTTTTTGGGATAAGTTAGTTGTAGTATTTAATATAAATACCAGCTTTAAAAAATATGCTAATATAAAATATATTATTAGAAACATAAATCTTAGCAAACAGATAACTATTAGGCTGACAACTATAAAAATGGTGAATACGACCGTAAACCATATAACTTAGTATCCAATACTTATTCATTATAAGTCCTAAACATTCAGATTCTTTTAAATTATAACATTTTGAGCATAAAAGTAAAACGTAAAACTCAACATAAAAAAAATATATGTTTATATTTTTATAAAAATATTTTAGTGAAATTACATTGTTGTTATATTTAACAAAATAAAATTTAGATATCTACAAAGCTAAATGCAAATAATACGGTTTGGTGCTACCTTGGCCAGAGTTATTTTCTCTGGGCGGTCTTACCCAAAAATTTTCACATGAAAAAAAACTCTAACCTGCATACAAAACGTTTTTTGACGACTGAAGGGTTAAAAGCGGTTTCGCTGAGCGCAAATTAGCTAAGTATGTATTTTAGCTTAATTTTGTGTATTGAGTGAGAGATATTGGACCAATTAGAGGTTGCCTTTTGAAATTATGACGGTGGACGGCATTACCCGCTGGGCGGGGTTCCCTGGATTTCCCTAAGTGTGCCGAGTTTTTTGTTATTTTAATACATAGGTAGTGAATTTGAAATAACCTTAAAACATAAATTTAGGATAAATGTGAGGAAAAGTCTTTTTAAGCTTCGCCTTTCGCCTGTTTTTCTATACTATATATTATAAGTTTTCTTTTTTTTTTATTTCCAACAGTTCATTTGATTCTTATACCCATTTTTAACGTCCTTACTGAGTCATAGGTATGATTAAGACTTCAGGGTTAAAATTGAAACAATGGTCATTACGTGCCGTAAACTTGAAACCAACCATAAATAACCTATCGTGATTGTTCTAAAAACTTTACTAATGGGTTAGATTGCACCATAACCATGTAATATGTACCCTAAAGGCAGACTCGGTCATTGCAAAATCAAAATATGCGATATAAATCAAAAAGTATAGCAACCGCGCCCAGTGGGTGGTAGTCCCACGACTTCAGGTTCGGTTAAAAATAATCGATGTATTGATAGCTTATTCGTATTCGTATCAAGACAAGTTCAAGTAAAATGGTTTGTATTGGAAAATGAAACACCACACGGAAAAACGTCAAAAGTCCATTTTTTAATAAAATCCTATTTTTGCAGTAATTTTATCCCTTAAGTTAATGCATATTTTTGTACTGAAATAAACGGAAATATTGATAATATTTGTATAAAAAAGCCTTTAAAAATATTGTAGGGAAAGCTACAGTTCTTAGCATGGTATGACTGATCACTATACAAATTTTTAGCCTTACAGGTCTAACGTTACTCGAAGTGTTCACTAGCTCTGGGACTATCAGTTACTTGAGTACCGTAAACATGTTGGGAACCAAATTTCCTAATATTTTGAATTCAGGAACCAATTTACATGTGTCGTTTTCATCTATACCTAAAGAACAAGGAAGAGTCGTCACTCTTTTCTCTAAATTTTTGAAGCGAGGGGCCCAAAACAACGACTCATGGATATTAGCTTAGCCCTGACGTCACATCGTCTTTAAATTGGCCCAGCACGCAACTTTTTGTACAACAGGCTGTTCAACTTAAATTGATTTGACTATCAAAACGATCATTTCGAAATATGCGGCGTTCTCTTTCAACAAGTTTTACAAGAGATTGGATGTGTCTGTGTGGCACCGATTGTCTGTAATTCTGTCTATACAACTTATCGAATAAGAAGTTACATAGACTGTGGCCCAACCAAGGATAAAGTACTCCAACATTAAAAAAGATTAAAGTGTTTGTTTATAATACAGGGTGTTTCGGAGTATGACTTTTGCCGCACGAGCCACAGGCGAGTTTTTTATGTCATACGAGAGGAAAATGATTATTTTCTGAATTTGGCATACTTTCCTATTTCCACGACTATTGATACCCCGAAAACATTTTAAATCAATATAACTATAAAGTTCCCGATTTGTGACAGATTATTTGTCAGCCATGTCATAACCGATATTATAGCCTACTGGGATTTTTTTATCGAGTGTGATTGATTTTGATTATTTAAGTAGGGAATCGTCTCCTGGTCTATAAGAAATTTTTTGTCGTGGCTGTCACAAAATACATTGCTTTGGCAACATCAAAACATAATATTCTAATAAAGCAGGAGATAAAACTAGATTTGGTTGTCCCAGTTTTTTTTGGGCACGATAGTATCGATTTAATATTTTTATGTGTGACTAAAACATAAGGATCTCGAGTAAAGAGTCATATTTAGAAAATGAGGTTGTCGAAAAATATACAAGTTATTGTATTTATGCACATTTAAAACACCCTATGACGGCCGTGGGTAATAAGCATGGTTAATAGGCCACATTACCTGTTTATAATAACAATATTATTGTATACATTTTTAACAGTCGTCGAAAATAATATATGAGTTGAAATGTTGTCGCATGAGGCGATAGCCAAGTTCGACAATACCACGAGTGTGAAAATTACTTTCGACACGAGTCATGTATCATATTTTTCCCGCGACCCAAAAATATTCAAATCTCTGACAAAAAAATTAAACGTTAACTGATGTAATTGCCACAAAATCCAAATAAAAATATGTTGTATTTAAAAGCATTTTCTTTAATAACGTAAATACACAAAAAGCAAGTATAAATCCCGAATATCGACTATATTGTTATAAGTATCCAATTAAACAAAAAATAGTTTCATACTTGTTCATAATGTTATTTTGTTCTTATAAATACATATTTAGATTTTTTACCGAACTTGGCACTCATGTAGATCTCCATTTTTTTTGCGATATAGCCTACAGCCAAGCATAATTTTAGTATTAAACTTGGCTCACCTTTTACATTTATGTTTTTGGTGGGATTAGTATTTAACGCATTTGCTGTAAAATAATGTCTATAAACTAATAAACCCTTTAACATAAATATATATAATATTATTTTTTTTCAATATTTAATATTATTTAAAAATATAGATTGCTTATTGGCACTGCTAACTGAAAAATTTTAGTTATAAAAAAATACGGTAACTATCTTAGTAACAATATACAAGCATATCGTTACCCTAATTCCCAAACCTCGTAACTGAAGAATCCATTAAAATCGAGCTTTTGCACCATCCACTAACATGACAATAAACAAACGTTACCCTAAAATCTTATTCCTTTAGTCATAACATTATAGCTGAAAAGTAACAATTAATAAATAAACATATATCATAACATTTCAAATCATAGGCTCAACGAGAAGTTTTTCTCATCTCCTGTAAAATTTCCGATTATGGAGATACGAGGCTTGCGAATTAGGGTAACGGTATGTACTATTTAACTCTAGTGTCAAAAGTAAATTTCAACTTTAGAGCTGAAAATTATCTACACATCATGTGATATTAGGTAATCGTTTTCTAAAGGAAAATGTGTTTTATGTAACTTTTTATTTGTAGTCGTAAAAAAATGTGTTTACGTACATTTTAACCTACAGTCAACAATTTCTAATTAACTTAGATTAACTACGTGCTTGGTGTCATAATTTCCTACACACAACAATGTAAGCGATGAAATTATTGTTGTATTTTTATTGCTGTAACAAAATAACCTAAAAACTTACCAACAATTTATGTGAAACAGGACTTAGAAGGACACTTTTTATGTATTTCCTTCTCCTTAAAAATATAAACAAATTAAAAACTTTATTTAAAAGGCGGTCTTTAAAAAGGAATATTAGTACATAAAATTTTATACATTTATTACCCGTACTTATTATTCTTGTCATTTTATAGCCTTTATCGCAAGAAGATCATTAAATCATCAAAAAAGAACTAGGTTCTCATGAAAACTAAGATGCTTTAAAGGCAATAAACTCTTTAGCACTCATTATTATAATTGCGCTATGTTAATTATTGAAAATTTAATGAAAACCAAATATAGATGCTAATTTTATTAATTTTCTATAGCACTTTTCCCTTTTCAACCTACTAACAAAAGACGAGTCTTTGTTATTTATTATTTCTTTGAATAACAAAGACACACTGAAAGAATAAAATGTAAATTTAGTGTTAGGCCCGCCGCAAATTGAACCCAGCCCACGCACAGCCCACGCTCAATCCACGCTCAACCCATCCTTCCCACGTTCACGTTTTTGATCAGTATACCGCATATTGGACCCAATTCGGGATCAACCATATTTCAGATTTTTAAAACAAACCCATGCTGCACAAGACCCACGAAATCTGTGAGGCGAACACAAACCTATCCACGCGTGGCTGGCAGGCAGAATGGGCTAGCTCTGGGCTGGGTCCAATATGCGCCATTCCATTTAAAAGCACGTTTTACAAAGTTGTGCACGCGTGTGCTGTGTGTGGGCTGGGTTCAATTTGCGGCAGGCCTTAGAGGTAGGATTTTTCAGCCACCAGTCGGACATGACAAAATTACTGACTTGTACCAAAAGATTTTGTAAAAAAAAATATTTTTAATTGAAAACAATAATTTTTACAAAACGTTTGTAAACATTAAATATGCTTAATGTAAATCCAAATAAAAGTATTTTTATTATAAGACAAATGTAAAAATCAAATAAATGGAAAAGTAAAAACTAGCTTTTTTTTAATTTACTTTCTACAAAATTCTAATTTTAGTTTCATATTGCTAGGCTTTTTTTTTAAAATAATGATAAAAAATGCACCGTTTATAATGATACAAAGTGTCTCTAAAAGATCTGTACAAAATTTTAGCACAAATTCCTTTGACCAAAATATAAAAATCCAAAGCAATTTACCCTAGTCAAAAACTTGATCGTTTGCAAGATACAGGGTGTTAACATTATAATTTTAGTTTTATTAATTTTTAAATATTTTAAATATTTTACTTTATTATAGGAGTTTCTACACAAAATTCAGAATTATTTTTTTAAAAGTAATGAATCGAAATATGCTAGTGGTTTTTAAGTTCATATCTTTGTTTTTATTAGAGATAGAGACTTTGCGGTTTTCGTAAACTGTGGCTACTTTTGAGGAAACGGAAGATGACTCTACCCAAGCAGCAAGCTGACGTCATTATGACGTCATTTTTGGGTAATTTTTCGTCATCAGACCAAAATTATGACTTCATTTTACTGACGTGTTTTTGACGTCGTTAAAGTGACGTCTTTTCGACGTCATTTTTTGTCATACTAGCTCATAAAAATCTAATGACGTCATGTTTAGAAAACCCGCCAGAAAAATTTTGTGACATTATATGATCTCGTGTCAAAATTCAATTGAAATATCATATGACAAAAAAATAAGACTAATAATTTTACAAAATTGAAATAAGAAAAAACTCTACCGATAGATGGCGTAATGGACAATAAACTACTACGTTTGTTCAACATCTTCGTTTCTTATAGGAATTTTTGGAGCTTGTTGATATCGCCTACATTGTTCCAATGAGAACCAAAATAGTTCGAGACCGGTCTGCAATTGGTGGTTGTAATTAGCTTTGAAAGAAAAGTCTTCGGCTAGTGTAAAAATCTGTATCTTCAGGTTGAACAGTATCCCAAGAGATGCGACCATGCATTGCAAGTAAATTGCAAGCAGTAGTATGTTTACTCCATGATTAGAAATATAATTTCACTAAATAAAATATCGTTTCATTTTAGCTTTTAAAAAAAAGTAACAGCGTCAATTTTTCGTCATCTTAAAGACGTCATTATGACGTCATTAACGGGACGTCTTTTGTCTGTGACTTAGGGAGGTCATTTTAACGTCATTTTTCCGTCATCTTATAACGTGTTTGCTGACCAAAAATGACCTAAAAGAGACATTAATAAGACGTCAGCTTGCTGCCTGGGTAATAGTATCTTATGGTTTATGGTAAGTTAACATCTGACATCTCTGACGGTCAAAAATGTGTTAAAAACTTTTCATTGTTTAAATTATGCAGAATTTATATCAGTCATAAATATCATGCAATAAATGTCAGATGTTAACGTAACGTGAAAACTGACTAATTTTACGAGTGGGAATATTGTTGTACGATGCGTCAGCTGACTGCGACAAAGCTACCAGTGTACAAAAGTCATTTTCACACAAGTAATGTACACTATTTACGACTACAAATTATTCACCAAACAAAAAAAAAAATATGTTTGTCTTGCAACACTTGGGTGATATATAGTTTTCCTTACTGGGGTTTATTATACTATTTGATAATATTTTTATATTAAAAATAACCTACCTATTAACTTTGTAAAACTTTTATTATTTTAGAATATAAAAAATCCCTACTTAAAAAAATTGCAGGGTTTTTTTTAAGGTGATTTCAATAAACAGCCTAATAACTCCAAATTTACTTTAAATAAAAATATGACAGCAATGACAGATTTATTTTATACCTTACAACACTTGTGTGATATAAGGCATTTTTTTAGGCATGAAAGCAGTTTCATGTGCTATTTTCACATGTGGTCGTAGTAAATGGTATATTACATAACAAGTGCCGAAAGTGATATATTTCACTTTTGGCACGAGTCATGTACAATATTACGACCAAAAAATATTTATATGTCAAAATCCTAAGTTATTTTTTTATATCATTAATTTAAACACAGACAAGATAATCCGACAAAAGCTTAGACGTAAATCAATGTTAATGCCATAAAATCCAAATAAAGAAATTACCTTTAATTGTATGTAAGTATATGGTATTTTTATTTTAGTTTTCTTACAGAACGTTTATGCACTGTAATTTCTTTAATTAAGTTTTCAAATTGCGAAAAAACACCTAATCGCGAAACACAAATTACAGTCCCAAATGGATTCAATTAAATTTTAACTCCAATGTAATGGCAATTTCATTTTTATTTTACCAGATATTAGCCTTTTTATAACAAGATATGATATATTTAGAAAAATCGCCTGACATTTTTTGGTTAGGTTAAAATTTTACAAATCGAGATCCCACTTTGGCATTCGAAGCTTTAGACACTTTCATTCTTTAATGGGTTGCCTATTATTATTAGAGCATTTGTCATAAAACAATGTCTATAAATTAACTAATAAACGGCTTATTAAAATGAATATAATTTAAAAAAGAAAATATGTGTTAGCACTGGTAAGTCAAAACCTTTAGTTTGTTAAAAATATACTGTAAATATCTTTTTAACGGAAATTGCATCTGTCATATATGTACTTTTCCTACGACCACTTGCAGAAAATAGCAAATAGCACACTGATTTCATGCATAGAAAATGCGTTATATCACACTAGTGTTGCAAAGTACTTTACAGCACTAGTGTTGCAAAGTACTTTACAACACTGGTAGTGATACATATTATGATGTCATTCTAAAAACTGCTATTGGTTTTGCAAGTGACATATTTATTGTAGTGACAGTAAAAACTTTTATTTACCTTAAACGGTAGAACCCAAATTAGCGAAAATCATCTTATTTTATATTTATTAAAATTTACGAAAAAATAAAAACAGAAACAAAAATAGACATAACCACAAAAAACAACTTTCACTGACTGGCACAGTGTTGTCAGGTAAGTAGATCAAATTTAAAATCTCCTTCTACCTTTGAGCACGTACTTTATAGAGGCAGCCTTGCCGCTTGACCGTTCGACCTAAAGCGCCAGAGAAAAAAGCCTATAGATCAAATTCCTTCCTCTCTTTCTTCGTGTACTCAAACAACTAGTTAAATCTTTTTTAATCCCTAATTAATACACACTTTATGAATCCACTTTCCTTTATCCATTCATAAATAGAATCAGACCCTTCCGACGTTGCCAAATGCTTTCCATATTTTGCATGGTAACTGACGTTTAGTAGTCGTTTTTCCTGACTTTAAGGACTTTAGGTTATGCATTTACAATTTTTCATATTTTTTATATTTTTTCTTAAAAATATGAGGAAAACTGTTATTTTTACTTAATTTTACATGTGATGTTCAGTTTCATTAACTCGTTTTACCAATTTTACCCCACCCAGCACGCCTTTTCACTCCCCGGTCCCGTAAGTTTATTTACTGATATTTTTAAAAAACGGAATATTTTGGATATGCACCACTTACGTTTTATTTAGAAGAGTGTCTAAAATATGTAAAAATCGATAATTTTTAAAAACCCTTATAATAGCAGAAAACCGTATTAAACTATTAGCGTTATTACCTAACAAAACCATACAATTTTTATTAAGTGAGGGCCTTTTTAAATTCCAAAATGATAAAAAGTTATATAATGCTTCTAGGTAGGTGATTTTCGATGTAAAAATATTGTCAAAACAGTATTATATAGCAGTGAGAAAAGTATATATCACAGTAGTTTTGCAAAGTAAATATCACCCTAGTGTTGCAAAGTTCTCAATTGTTTTTTATTTTTTCTGAACAGACAAACTTTAATTTTTTTTTTTTGGTGAATAATTTTTGGTCGTAGGAAAAATAGTGTACAGTACTCGTGTGAAAATGACTTTCTTACACTCGTGGGTTTGTCGCACTCGGCTAACGCCTCGTGCTACAATATTCCCACTCGTGTGAAATTAGTCATTTTCCACACTTGTAATGTAATATACTATTTCAACACTAGTATTAAAAGTAGATTGCAACACGCGTGTGATATTATTCGTTTTCTAACGGAGTGCGTTTTATGTCATTTTCATATGTGGTCGTGGGAAAAAGATTTTTATGGCTCTTGGTTTTTGATATAGAGGGCCAAATTCATTTTTTTTTAAATTTTTGTTCCCCTTTATATTTTACTTGTACTTTACTTACAGTAATAGGAATGAAATCCGGACACCCTGTATCCGCTAAACGTCGGTCATAAATAATATTTTTTTGTATTTTTTTAACCTGTATACAAGTAACACCATTATGTAAAATTCAATGACCCAAGATAAATTTAATTTGTTAACAGATTTGTAACAATAATAATATAATACCCTAGATAGATAAAAATCAGTTACTGACATATAGAAAATAATAATAATTTGTTCTATAAACACTTTTTGTCTATGTGTGTGTGGGATACTTACGCACTACAAGTTGAGTAGATATGTCATCATATAACAAACACACTCCTATTTATGCATTATTGATTACAAATGTAGAGACTTGCCCAACTTTAATAAGAAATGCTAATAATATTAGGGCGACGTACATATATCTAGGAATTTACGTAACCCTAACTGCGTAGTGCAGATAGGGTGATATACGAGTAGACCATAAATTTAAACATAGGTATGCATAGTAGGCCATTGATTATGTACAAAAAAATGGAGTAAAAGGAATTACAACGTTAAAGGAGTTTTCATATTTCATATGATCAATGAACCCCCAAATATTAAAAAACCGCGGAGTGCTACCATTTAGAGGGTTGCGTTTTTGAGAACGCGGTAAAAACATCCCCTTTCAGTTTTTTGAGGTTATGTCAAAAACTACGCATTTTCTATGTAGCAGTCAACAAAAAAGTTGCAGAAAATAAATTATTTATGAAATAACGCTTGTCGAATTAAAAAAAGTTATTTTTAACAAAAATATATTTAAAAAACAAAGCAAAAAAAAATACGTTTTTATTTTTTTTTTTTTTAATTTTGCCCTATAACTTTTTTCCATAGGGGTTTACGTATAGACATTGGTTTATAGAAAAAGAACTATAATCCTTCCTTTACAAAGTGACGCTAAGTAAAAGTCTTTAGTGTTTATATACTTTGAGTAACGATTTTTTAAAGTTTGCCGCTCACATCATTTTTCGGCAATTTTACCTATTACCTATTATTTCGCAAACAATGTTCTGTAACTCTGTAACTACGCAAATTTAGGTATAAGCAATGGTATACTTAGTTGAAAAAAAAACAATTACCTTTAAAGTGGTCTATAGTACAAGGCTCCAAGACTATATATAAGTAGGATATGGTTCTTCAAGTGTTTCTACTTTGAACAAATACTAACCTATCTTTTAAATTTATCGTTATAACTTGTTTTCTTTTACATTTAAGTAGATGTAATAAAAAATAAAAAAAATCCCATTTTGCTATTTCTAAAATGGTGTATTGTAAAAATTCTTAGGTTAATTTTAAGCAAAATATGGTTAATCAAAGTGTCATACTGCAACGATTTTTGTTAATTTTTACGTAAATTTTTTAAATTTGTTTTTATTGTCTACGACAGTTTAATATTGTATACATTATTATTATTATTTTAAAAGGTAATATAACTTATTACCCACCGCTATTATCGACACACATTACCCACCTCAATTACCCACGCAGTCGTTTAAATGTGCATAAATCAGATAATTTAAATGTGATTTCGACAACCCCGATTTCTAAAATATATGACTCTTCAGCCAAGGTAACTATCTTTTGGTCACATATGAGTTAAAAATTCAAGATATGGATTAATTCCAATACTTACTATTAAACTTTCTAGGCCACAAGTTTTTCTTTAAAAAGTAGCCTGTTGAAGTACGAAAGAATGTACAAGAAATTGTGGTTGCAAAAGTTAGGTATTAATTGTTCCATGTTCTGCAATGTGTCCTTAGGTATTAATTGCTGAAACTATGAAAAAACTGGAGCTATTGGAAGAAGAAAGTAAAAGGTGAGAAAGAAGTAGATGTTGAAATTGAAAATTTTTAAACTGCGACTAAGTTGGGTAAACAAAAAGCTTTTATTTGTATTCAGCAACATATATACCCAAATACACAAAGAAAAAAATTAACAAAAATTGTTGCAGTATGGCACGACAAAAACCTTAAAAGTCAATTTTTTAAATGATTACCTTTTTCTACCTTATTCTACAAAGCATCAAAAATAAGGACAGAATTGTATAAGTATGTGTATTTCAAAAATTTATATTTTCTGAAATATTTAGAATTTAATATTTATCTATTTTAACAATGCTTTTAAATACGGCTTATAGTTTGGCTTCTAGTTGGCCTTGACAACAAAATGCAGGGTCACATCCAACTACCCCGTACCTACCCGTACTTAAATGCATTGTTGGAATAGAGAATAGATAAATATTAAATTATATTAATATTTCGAAAACTATACATTTTTGGAATAGACATCCTTATACAAACTTGCCCTTATTTTTCATGCCCAATAGGATAAGGTTATAAGAAAAATAGGGGTTTCCATTTGAAAAAAATACTTTTAAGGTTTTTGTCGTTATAATTTAACAATTGTTTTTGACCACTCTGTATTTATTAATTGTCAAAATATCAATACAATCTGCAGAAAGTAGTTCGTTCTTTACGAGAAACCCAACCGCAACCTATATTAAAGGCTTTTGTTTAAAATAAATTGATGGTTATGTAATGGCTTGAAACGTCATTTTTGACATAAGATTTAAAATAGGTCACAAAATGTTGAACTTAGGTATAGAACATTATACATAAATTATGTTAAGAATTTTATGTTGAATCTAAAAAATAAATAATAAATAGGGTGTTTTATTTCAAATAAGGAAGGAAAGTGATAGAGCTGTTGAAACATTTTAGTTGTATGTCCCTTACTGAATTTATAATGTTACCAACTTTTTAAAATTTTCCAAATCGTACTTTTCGAGAAATCGATCGCGGCAGTTCCCGTTGGGACACCCTGTTTGTAGGCATATAATTTAGTTAAAGATTAAACAATTCACATTTAAAGAAAAATTCTGTGCTCTCGTGGTTTAATTTGCATTCTTTAAACTAACTTAATGTGATTTTTTTAACGTTTATAAAAAAACTAAGATAAGGCAATAAAAAAATGCAATAAATAATTCTTATTAATTTTGAAAAGTCTGCTGATACTTTTTTTCTCACTCACTGTGTTTCTGTCTAGAAGTCATAACGTATTCAAAAGCCCGATTTTCGATGGTAAGAGATGCTCCCCAAGAGAAAGTTTTTCTTTTTTCTTTAACTTCTTACTTCTAAATTTAATAGAAATATGCAAACCAAAATTCTTCACCCTTTTATTCAGAAATTTTCTTCCAGGGCTCAGGGAGCTACGTAAAGCTGGGTTTAGATTTATATCACGTCGTGCGACCGTAACACATTGGAAACCTATTTGGACGTAGAAACAAATGTCGTCACGTGTTGCAGCTCTAAGTTTATTGCGATTCATACCTTGTCCGTAAATTAACAAAACTATTAAAACACAACAAGCAGACAATTTAGAAAGTTGAATTGACTACTGAAAAAAAATAAAGTCATATTTTTTGCCTCAATTTAAAATCATTCAATTTTCAGGGCATGATTTCGTGGAATGACGGCACAAATGTGTTAGTATTTCAAAATCAACGCTGGGAAATGTTTCGAAAAATACTTACACTTTATATAGCTACTGTCAATGTCAATAATATAAAAATATGGAAAAAGCTGATGAAACAGTAAAACAACACCTGTAGGTTGTCAAAGACGTCATAAATAAATTTTAAAAACATTTATTTTCCCGACCTTATAAACAGTGACGTTAATGACAAGATTGGGGTTTAAAATTATTTCAAAATCTTTTAAGTCGAAAATATGGCTTAAATGTTTGCATTATACGAATGGCAAATTACAGTGCGGGGTTCAAAGGGTTGTTCGATGCAATATTCGTGGTTGCGAGATTTGTGTTCCGCAACGTGATACGGTTACGCGATGTGGTGCAAATCGAAACGAAGCTTAAAATATTACAACATTCTTAAATTTTTGAAAAGTGCTGACAACAAACATCTGTGATGAAAGCCTTGCTTACTTAGTTGTTTAAAATATACATTTTTAAGTGCAATTTCTAGTTTTCTTGCCCAATTTTATTTTATAGTGTTAATGGTTATGCAGATGTTTATTCTTAATGTGTCTCCATTTTAAATCAGCACAAATGATAACGCGCAATCCGAATAATATGTATATGTATAATGATAACCTGCCAGAAGAATATTTAATTTTACCTAATAAATTAAATTATTTATTACTATAAGCGGATGTACGACATATTCTCTCAGTATTAACTACTTATTTATTATGTTTTTTTTTGCTCTTATACTTACATATATGTATACACGTAATTTGACTATCAGTGATTAAGAAATTAACCTACAAGAAGGAAATAATTACCGGATTTTTTGTATCAACTAAATTTTAAATTAAACAAATTTAAGTTTTAAACCGTGTATTGATTGATAAAAAGGAAAATAACGGTTTTAAATGACCTTTCTGGTTTACTAGAGAAATTAACCTTCACAGAGTAATTGCACACGCAATGATTTTGTCGGGGCGCAGCGAAAAACTATTATTAACAACCTTTAAAGAAACAACAAATAAATAGACAGCTATTGTCTTATTATTTTCAACGGTACTTTGTTTCCTTTTAACTTTTTATTTTTGACAAGAATTAAAACAATTAAGTTAGGTGCTCTGCCGTTACACAAAATGGGGGGTAATTTATTATTAAACTTGCAATCTTATACTATCGTAATACAAAGTTTCTAAAAAATTAGAAAAATTATTCTTCTCCTTAAAATACAGTTTAAGGAAACCGCTGACTATGGTTAATTAACAAATTATGAAAAAAATTTAACATATTATTTATTGAAGTAAAGTAAAATATTTTTTAAGCTGTCTTGCAGCAACTTCTTACATTATGCATTATGAATTTTGTAAGGGTTACGAACTAAACAATAACGTCTTGGAAAGATTGGGCACAATTTAAAAAGCGTATTTAGAAACTTAGTTTCCGAAAACCTAAAGTAAAAAGTTTTGTATTTAACAAAAATTACAGTAATATGAGTCTGTAAAACTACGACTTAAATTACAGATAAATTGGATAACACAGTTTTACTTTAAATACGCTTACAGTTTGGTAATGAGAAACAGGAATAACTAAGAAAATCTATGTTAATCAAACATGAAACAACAGACGAAGCTTGACGAAATTGCTATAGTTTTAAGGGCGTAAAAGTGCTTTTTCCTTCCTCTATCATTGTGAATACGGGCTCGGTGCGGTCCGGTGCGGTTATGTGTAACCAAATCTTTACTCTGCTAGCTTATAGTGAATTTACGTAGTCGCCCTAGTGCGCACTAAGCTCGAACTCTGGCTGTGCAGTGCGAATTTTCATATTCACGCAAAAGAGTTCCATTGTCGAGCAATTAATGTGCGTGTTCAATGAATTTGCCCGCACTCTTGCCCGCGATTACTGTTCGTATTCACGGTGCTGGTATTACACTCGGAAAGTTCCAGATTTTTAAAACTTTATTGTTTGTTGTTGTTGTTGTTTTTGGCTGTGTCGCAGAAAGGAACTGAATGTCCTAACCTAAAAATTATAATGTTGTTTTTCGTTTCGTGTGCAAGTCCATTTTTATGTAACATAATTAATATTTCTTTGAAAGAAGAACCATGGGTAGTAAATTAGGAGACTGCAAATAATTAATAAAATACAAAATAATAAATGACACAAATAGTATATTTGTGAGGTTAGATTTTGTGACAGATTGGAGAGATCAAGTTCAGCTTAAAGTCCTATTCACGTGATACTTTAACCGGGCTCGGTGACAATGCGCATTTTCTCTGTTCGCACTTGCTCTTACAAAAAGCAACCTGGCACCGAGTTCGTCGAATTTTGACTGAACTGGTGCAGAGCGAAATTTGAATTGCTTGCTCCAAGTGCCTGTTTCATGAATTTGCTACTCTACACGCTTGTTGTGGGCTATCTTCTTTTTACAAATCCACTTTTCTTAATAGATATATAGTCGTGCCATTCTAAGACGTTCGATGGCGATTTTATACTACTTACATAAAACCCTATATATACCTAAATAAATTGTCTTGTTTTTATTTCCTGGTAGAGTTTATAATTGACTTGTCAGGCTCAATTATTTTTATATAAATAAATAATTTGGTAGTTTATTATTATTATGAAATAAAGCAATTATTTATGAAACATTAAACACCAAAGTAATAATTACGAGATTAATCTTAAAACAATTATCTAATTAAATTTCTAGATAATAACATAATTATGTTAAATTTATTATATTAAGTAGTAAATAAAAAAAGTTTATTCTGTATTGTGTGTTTATATTTAGCCAAAGCTCTTTTATCTTTAATAGAAAATTAAAATACAGTGTGTTCGAAATTGATAGAAAATGTATTAGGATATTAAAAACTATAATGGATAGAAGGATGGTTAAATGAACAAAGGACAATCAAAGCGTTAATCTAGTGTTGTTTTAATGACGGCTGTATCTTGTTTGGTTTTTTGAGTTAAAAAAAAATCTGAAAAAGCATTTTTAAAAAATTGCTGAGGTTTTTAAATAATTTAAAAACATAACTGGAACAACTATTTAAGAGCAATGCATTTTTGTGCTCAGATTTTAATTTTTAAACCTTTTACGAGGGGTTCCTTTTGACGAGTCTACTTCAGATATTCATACTGTCATATATGGAAGTGGCGCTTTAACCCAGACTGTTAATGTCGATTGTTTTGACTGGGCAAACGCGTCACTTTTTGTCGGACAAGTTTACGACAATGTTTTACATGCAATTTTTAAATATTCTGCCAAAAATCGTAGGCGTTACAGTCACGAAACCAAAAGGCCCATTCACATGTTTTGGGTATCGGATTGGGTGGGTTTCGTAAAACATTGTCACCAGCGCCGCTTCCATATAAGGCGGTATGAATGCTTGTGGTAGACCCGTCAAAAGAAACCCCCAAAAAAGTTTTAAAAAATAATATCATAAAGTAAATTTCATTACTGGCCCAGGGACTATTATTACAGAGTCAAAATTTGTTAAAACATACAGGGTGTCCCATTATAAAAAAAACCCACTTGATTATAAAAGGTCTGTTTATGAGACAGGACAATATCAGGAAATATATAAATATTTCCTGATATTGTCAGTATAAAGAGTGTACCTAAATAAACACGTTTATTTTAAGTTTATGTTTGTATCTTGTGCAGGAGCGAAGTTATTTCGTGTATAAATAGAGTTGGGACACACTGTGGGTTTATTTTAATAAACAACAAAAAAATATTAATTTTTATATTTTACATCCAAAATTTTGCAGTATCTCATGCAAACAAATTAGTTTACAGGTTTTTTGGTTGGCTTAATTATTACTGTAGTAGTTTTTACGTTACGATTAGTAAAACTGAATTTTGCTATTAAAGTTATTCTGTAAAGTAGCACTTTCTTAAGCAAAATTATTATTGGGTAATAGGTGTTAAATAGGTTTCTTGATTTATTATAAACATAATATGGATGATGATAATTTAAAAGGAACCATGCGCCAAATGTCCGGTGATGGCTTAGCGTGTAAAGGCGTTAAGTTTGTTGAGCGCACACGGACGTGAGGTGGGTTCGAATCCTGCTGAGGCCAAATACTTATTTATAAGTTGGTCGGAAATTTAGTGGTTAGCTCAACACCAGACGGACAAAGTGCAAAATGTATCGACGCTGAAGGCCACTAAAGGACCAGGGCGCCGGAACACACTTTGCCGTGTCCTGCGCAACCGTAGACATGCGGACCCCACTCAGTTGGTAGGTTCAGTAGTGCCCCCTGGGTGGGGACGAGGTCTTAAGTTGTCGCTCATAGGACCGTGGTTCGGAACCCACGTTAAGCTGTAGGTCCCGTCTGGCTGACATCACCCAGACGTAAAATGACAGGGCGCACAATAAGCCGAGCGGCTTCAGTGCATGGGTTATCCCGGCCCTATTCTAATCTAATCTAATCTAATCTAATGCGCCAAATCGCGAAAAATGAGTTTTTGGCACCAAACGACTTTCTTTTTTTCATTTTATATGTGTTAAAAGTTCCACACGCCTAGTTTAAACTTTGCGACATCTATATAGTAAAATCTTTTATATAAAAGGAAGCCATTAGCCTCCCAATTGAAATGAATACTTTTGAAAATATAAATTACGCTTACATACTTACTAACTCTCTTTAGACCTATTCTTATTACCAATCTACTTACGTTTCGTCGTTTAAGTTTTATCATTACAGAATTCATTTTTGACGGTTTTAACATTTTGATGCCATTGGCTAAAAATCAAAAGAAGCGTCGTTTCGGCCAATCAGAATCAAGGTACGACTAATTAAAACATTGGACTCTTTGTTGGACCTCCGGACAGTGCGGACGTGCGTAGAGGACTACAAAGTTCTTCCCGGAGTGGCGGCTAGAGGTGTCGTACGAACGCTTTTTACCTTCGGGGATTAAGGAAAGATTCACGCTAAATTGACGGCATTTTCTTCTGGATCTAAGCGCTGTGAGCGAAGATTCCTATAAGCTGATGGTATCCTGTTTGGTGGTTAACACGAGGTATTTCTCAAATGGCGGGAAATAGATGGGAACTGTCAGTAGTGAAAGTGAAGGTTATACGTAACACCAGTAGCAGATCTTGGTTTGACAGCCGACAATTTATGCATTGCATCGATTGTTGAATTATTTGTTTTCTTTTTGGAATTTCTGGGAGCTACGAGCTCCATTATCCTCCAGATTTTCCGCCGACAAAGTCCTGGAAAGCATAGTCCGGAAGGGGAGAGTGGTGAATTGGACCTGAAGGGACCAAAACCAAGAAAAAAATAGAGAGAGAATAATTAAAACAGTTAAAATTACGGAATAGTAATAGCATGAATCCAACAATTAGATCCCTCATGGAAACAGAACATAGGTTATTTTAGAACCATACATTAAGCGGTCCTTTACTCTACAAAACGGAAGTTTAGTTGTGTCTGTATAAAATAATTATTTGGTTTTATATATCTCCTGAATAGTTGCTAAAAGTGACTAAGGTGGTGATAGAAACCGAAAATATAAAAGTTAAAAAAGAAACTGAACAAAAAATAAAAATAATAATAAAATTAAATTACAAATATTCAAAAATATTTTGCAGGATATCTTACATTTTTAGGTTTTATAAACTGCAATCAGTTTTTTTAAATAATATTTTTTTTTTTAAGAAGAAAAATACAATTATAATAATAAAATTGGAAATTAAAATGCTATAAATTTTACAAATTTGCTTTGATCTGCTAAAATTTGTTTAAAAGTATGTAAGTTAAAACTGCACCATAGAAATATTGAATTAAAATCATAAAAGTATGTATCATACAGGGTAAATTTAAAACTTTTCGAAAAAAAAATTCGGAATAGTAAGCCATGACTTGATATTTAAACATAACTTTTAATTTTAAATATATTTTTAAATAAAACATTTTTTTGTTTTTTTTTTTAATAAGAGTACTTTTAAACAGTTTTTAGATTTTTTGACCCACTCCGCATATCCTTTAAGTTTTAATAAAACTAATTACTGCTTATACAGTTTAAGACCATGCACCATTTTATTATAGGGCATACATTTTCTGACAACTTGCAAATAAAAAGTTCTCCATTTGTTGCACACCTAATGAACCACACTGTATATGACACAGTGGCAATGCCTGTTTTTTGGTTAAGGAGTGGCCAAGGGGAGCCGACAATTTTTAGGGGGCCAAATAGATTTGTAAAAACTTTAAATGGTGAGAAATGTTGAAACGCAAAAAAAGACATACAAAATGCATTATCGTATTTTCGTTTAGGTCGAAAATTTGGACAACCAAAAAAAAGGGCTTCACGTCTACAGAGTGGGAAGTCTGACAAAGCTCTTTTTTTAATTTACTTTTTCGTAGCTTTTTCGTAACTTTTTATAGCTAGCCATAAACTTCACATATTACAAATATTTTGACGTATACAGGATTGCTGCAAAAGCATGACGGTACAATGTTTTTTAAATTAATCACCCTGTATTTTTTGTTAGTTTTTTCTTTTTATTCTAACGTTTTTTTTTGTTACAAGTTATATAGTTTATTTTACAAAAAAGGTAAATAGTTACTTACTTTTTAGTCTTCCTGAAGATACTTCAGTATCAAGCAAAGGCAACCAAGTGTTATTTAAGTTAACTGAAATTGATGCTACACAATTATCTTTATTTAATAATATACACGCACTTTCTTTGATTTTTGCGTTTTTTAGAACAAGTTCCTTCGAGCATTTTAGCAAAGGAAACTTGTTCTAAAAAACGCAAAATCAAAGAAAGTAAATTCTTAAATTTTAAAACCTTAATAATAGTAAATTTTTATTTTTATTCCATTTATCTTGACAACGGTGGCAAATTTGCCACCGAAACGTCGATTTTTAATTATCTTGTTTACTTGTACCCAAATAAATACCATCCATTAAATGAATCCGCCGAACTATAGAACATATCTTCAATTAGTCTTAGGTTTAATTAAGGAATTAAAAAAAGGCATTGCTTACCAGAACTAAACATTCGTAAGTGTGTATTAGTCTTGGGTTTAATTAGGGAATAAAAAAATATAATAAATGTTTTATTAGACGTACCCAGAAACAAATAATTTCTGTGTCGAGTTGGGCTATGTAGAACAAAGTACATGCCCACGTATGTACCGACTTGGGCTATAAATATTCCATTTACCTGCTTGGTGTGCCGAGTTGGGCATTGTCCCTAAACTGTGTCATTTTGAAAGGTTTGATTTAATATCACAAAATTAAATTGCTTTTGTGGTACTGCATAACATCCCTAATGACTTAACCTATATAATGTATATGTATTAACAACAAATTATTTTAAAAATCTTATTAATAATAACTTTAAACTGATACAGTAGAGGTTTTAATTAACTTTTATAGCACAATTATTATGCAGTCATTCGTAGTCATTTAGATTAAAATTAAACTAGATAATCTCGTTATGTTTGACTGGTTTTTCTATTAAGAATAAATTACTCTTATTTCTGTTTTAGGTAAGCATCTGACCTACGATTTCCTAAAAGAATGTGATGCTGTTATATAATGGTAAATATGACCAGTTTGTTAATAGTTAAAGTAGTATTCCTACACATCTTGCCGGCTATATTCTTTTAAATTGTTTTTTAGTGTGTATAACACTAGCAGGTAAATATTAGACAAAGAATGCCCGAATGTTAATATTTCAGATATTAGGACTAATCAGGCTTGCTCTGTTGTTGCTCTGGACTGTCTCGTTTTCACGCACTTTCAATTTTTTAGTGACAATTTTTACCAATTCGTGAAAAAAGATGGTCCAAAGCCACGACAAAGCGAGACTGACGCCTTTAGCTATCATTTAAGGTTCCTGAGTTAGGCTTTGTCTCTATAATATCTACCTGCTGGTGTTAAATGCATTTAAAAGCAAGGGACTAAAACAGGACGACCTAAAAAACACGAGTTTGTTTTTTAAGTATTAGGTATTAAGAGGCCAGACAGATAGATGTGGATTAAAGATAAAATTGGATAAACAATAATTGAGGCATTCTCCTGAATAAAGGCCCATAGACAAAATGTTGGTTTCAAGATAAAGCCAAGTGAAATTTTGTAACCATATTATTTTATATTGAAGGGATGTCAGAGAAACGTCAACAACAACGCACAGCATTGCCAAATCGCTACAAAAATTTCAGGATTTATAGTTTAAAACATGGCGGTTCATTTTAAATGATCTCCGGAAAAAAGGCCCATCCACCAATAGGCCCCTTTTAGGGGAATGCCTCAATTTTAGATTTAGTAACAAATAGTTTAGTGGTAAACAATTATCACATTGAAATATATTATTAGAAAGTACCTAGGCATATATAATTTTATTTTATTAAACAATATTATAAAAGTAAATAGGTATAAAATTTTAATTTTAACAATCATAGAAATTAAAAAATAGAAATAAACAAGTTTGGTAAATTAGGGATACCAGTGGAGGCGGGGTAAAATCACCTCAGATGGAACCAGCTTAGATTATAAAGTATCGATTAGCGCTATCGATAGTAATCAATACTTTAGACTATTATAAGAATTTTTTACATTGTAGATTGTGTTATACTTTCCAAAATTTAACACATAATGCCCAGTTTTAGAATTGCGACTTCAGTTTAGGATCAGTTGAACTTAACTGGTGGTTGAACCTTGACAGCAGCATATTTTAAATGGTAGGTTCAACTACCAGTTGAGTTCAACTGGGGGCTTTATTTGAAATGTTCACCGACGTTCATTTTCTATGAGCGCCCAAAAATAAGCACATATGCTTTATTTGAAAAGATCACGCGTGCTCTTTTTCATTTGTTTTGTGCGACACTTCTTTAGTTGGCGTTCAAGCTGGGAGCACGGATTTCAGACGTCATTTCCAAAGGGGCTTTATTTGAAATGAGCGTCGACGCTCGCCTAAAAATAAGCACATATGCTTTATTTGAAAAATTCGTCGACGTTCCCAAAAGTTCACGCGTGCGTTTCTTCATTTGTTTTGTGCGACACCTCTTTAGTTGGCGTTCAAGCTGGGAGCACGGATTTCAGACGTCATTTCCAACGGTTTTGACCATTAAATCGAAGGATTTTTTTGTATATTCGAAATGGAATTTAATAATGTTGTTAATTTAAATGTAATGGCTGGAATAGAGCAAGCGGAATTATTAGAATACTAAAGACGAAGAATTTGCCTCTGGGTAAAGGCTTTAGAAGCTTAAATTTCCAAAAGGAAATTAAAAAAAATCCGCTTTAGAAAAACAATCTTTGCGAGAAACTAGAGGAATTTATGGCTCCTCCAATTCGTTTTACGGCTACACCAAAAGATGTTAAGGTATGTGAGATATATATATTTAGTTATATTTATAAAATCTTTAGTGTAAATTGGAAATACATAATATTTATATATTTGTAGATTCTTTCAACCCTTAATTTGTTGGCAACTGGAAGTTATCAAACTGATATTGGAAACAACAACTTTGTTGGTTTAAGTACGCATAAAGTTAGCGACCAATTAAGAATTTTTAATAAATGGATAAACTTTCCAAATCGGTTGAATGACCTTAATGATTTATGAACAGGGTAAGTACTATAATGTTAATACGAATAAAGGTCTAGCCACACATGACCGCAACGAGCCCGCAGCCGTGCGTCTCGCTGGTTAAATGTAGGGGAAAGCGGTGCAAAAAGTTTTATATTCCTAATAAAATTGCAGTTATATGAGTCTGTAATACTACGCTTTAAATTAAACCTAGTCGTAAAATTAATCTTTACAAAGAATAAGTTAACACAGTTTTACCTATACTACACTAAAAGTTTGTATAAAAAGAAACAAAGATAAGTAAGAAAATCTGTTTTTGTTTAAACAAAGGGATATACATACAAAACAACAAACTCATCTTGTTCATCACATCATGCTTTTTATATTTTTGAGGTCATAGTGCTTTTAAATCTTTTAGAATTAATCTTCTCTAATTTCTTCTATCATTGTGAATCTGAGCTCGGCGCGGCCTTGGTGCGGTTAGGTGTGGCTTTGTTTGTTTGTTTCCGCCTTTCATAGATCTAATTTAATATTTTTTTTTAACAGAATACAATGAATTACATTTTAAAATAGGAAGTACACAGTACACTAAATATGAATAAGCAAACAAGTATTATTTTAGATATAGTTAATTTTTTTCTACCATGGGCGTAGCCAGGAGGCAGGAAGGCGATAGCCTCTAGAGGTTAGGGATTTCTTGTGAATATTGATATAAAATTTAATATCAAATTAAAAAAATTGGTTAAAAAGTAATGGATACCCAAAAAGGGTGGACACTTAATTTGACCCACTGTGCATATTGTATTTTTGCATTTTTTCCATATTCTTCAATCGTAAAAATATAAATTTTCTGTTTCTATTAGAGAGCCCTTAATCTGTTTGTAACCACATTTTAAAAGACATTATTTAAATATATTTTCTCATTAGCATTTTAGAAAGGTGGAAACAATGGTCAATTTTGGTATGAGCCAAGCTGTAGTTAATAAAACAAGGTTTCTCTTTTTCTTTTAAAATTATTTAAAAAAAAGGTTTTGTAGTAAGTATTTTAAAAATATGTGTACTTATTAGAAAAACATTAAACATTGCTCAAAATTTGCATTTGAAAGATTATTGTTTTGTTTAGCATATTGTTTAAAACACAAGAAAACTTTAAATGTTTCTAATCTCTTTTAATTCAACAATAAGTGTTTTTCATCCAGCTTTTACTTTAGAAAATAATAGAGAATTATTATACAATTAAGAATATGTATTATTGTAATATGTATTACCTATGTTATTGAACAAGAAACTTTTTTGTTCTATGAACATATTACTCATAATAATCTGACTAATATTTTTTTTTCTTTTAGGCAGATTATGACATCTCTGGTGTTGTGGGCTGTCTGGATTGTACGCCTCCCACAAATGATCCACATTACCCAGTGTGTATGTGTCATTATTAAAAAAAAGCATTTTTTGTTAAGTTTAAAAATGTTTTATTACCACTTTTGTGAACATTGTTAGTGCATAATTAATCAGTAAACAATATCTTATCTTTCCATGTCTTTATGAATATATATAAAAAAATATATATTTTTAATACATGCTTTATTTTAATTCAATATTGGCCCTTTTCTGGGACAGCAGTTCTTCGCATACATTTTAAAGTAGGTAAAGTAGAA
Source organism: Listronotus bonariensis (assembly GCA_014170235.1). NCBI lineage: Eukaryota > Metazoa > Arthropoda > Insecta > Coleoptera > Curculionidae > Listronotus > Listronotus bonariensis. The sequence goes on from JACEGR010005182.1 coordinate 56,478, forward strand.
TTCAGCTAAGAAAAAGCCAGAGGCGTCGTAGAAGTAAAACGGCAATCCACTAATTTCTTGTAATCGCGTCGTTTAAATAGTGCGCGAGCAACAAAAAGGAAAATAATTTGAAAAAAAAAAAAACTTATGACCTCGTGGCTTTTTTTTGCTGAATCGTAGTGTAACTAAATTATTAGAGCCGAGTCTAGGCCCCAACATTTACTTACAGAAGTTTTATATAAAACTGTATAACTACTATTATGGCATTGATAACTACTATACCTGTTTGTCTTATAACACTTTTAGGTAACTCTCTTTAAATTTAATTGTTTGCAATATAATCACTTTCATATCAGTAGGCATGTAGGAATTTTATGAAACTGCAGTAAGCATTACACTAAAAAAACTGTTTTTAAACTACTCCTATCTTAGTATTAAAATTATTGTTGACATGAACCCGTTTTACTTTTTTATGTAGCCAAAAGTACTAAATAACAAGTTTCTCCAACTTGTGAACTTTGAGGAATTTGTAAATATATGTACTAGTAGGTACCTCATTAGGTGTTCAGCAAAATAAATTTGTCCCTTAATTATGACTGTGTAAATACAATTGTATATTGACATGAATAAATAAGGTACTTACAGTTTAAATAAACCTTACACTATTAGTCCTAGGATTTCTTGCTTTCTGAGACTGCACTTAAAATTTTTGTGGCTTCTTCCCAAAGCCTTTTGGTATCTTTTTAAGTATACTGGCTTGAGAATTTGCTAGTTAGCAATACCAGATTGCCCTTGAAAAATTCCACCAGCATCTCCTTTTGTTGTTTGCTAACCGGTCCCCGCTCTTGTAACAGTTACAGTCCTCCATTTATTATTAAATATTTCAAATTCTTTACCTTCATTCACTTGGGTTTTTCTTTTTTAGAGATAGTTTATAATAAAAACTACAGTTTATTTATATTTAGATGATTTATTATTTCTTTGCTACATTTAGGTTAGACTAAATTATATACTTTTAATTATGATCAATCCTTTATTGCTCCTAGTATCAAACTTCAAAATTTACCTCTATAGCTTCTTTTCTCTTGCACCTTTGACATCTAAAAATAACAAAATTCCTTAAGCTACATATCAATGCTTGAGTTTGAAACTTTACGCACTGAATTTTAGTAAATTCGTCACTAATTACAAAACCCAAAGATTTTGTTGCATTTGTGTTATGTTTTGATGTAACTGTTATTAAAGTAAAGTATTAGCATACCTTGGGAATCGTGGCTTCTTAACTAATAGCAAAGCATGAGCTCGTAATACATTTTTGGTTGATTTCTTCGATATGCTAAGATTGTGGTTATAGCACTGGGTTCTCTTTTGTGTTAGGCTTTTAGCAGCTGGCACAGTTATCTAAAATTAAATCTCTGTAGCAGTTTGTTATGCTGTAATAGAATATTAGCTTATATTATAGGTAGGTATTGTTTACATTCTTTACCTGACTATATCTCCTTTATTTTTCCTTTTTTGGCATATTTAACGGGTTCACCAAGGAGAATAGAGTTTTCTTCTTGCCTGCAGAAACACTTTCTAGTAAATTTTCCTCTATTTTCTTTTCATTTTGGACTATTTTATTGGTTCTGTTTATTTTACGTTGCTTGACATGCTTTTATTTTCTAACCTAAGTGATGTGTATGTGTAAATGCTCGTAGGTCGGTGTTTTAATATTTTCATGTTCGGGCGTTAGCATTTGATTTTCCATATAATAATTAATAAAATAATAAATACTAATTAAATAAACACAGACCAAATTAGAAATAATTACAGACCACTGACGTTAAACATTAATTACCTAACCTTAAATGCTTAGCAAATGTCATGCAAAAATCAAAACACAAACGATTCTCATTGGTCAGAACTTGTTGCATGCAGTGTTGCCAGTAAATATGTGATTTTTTAAAATCACGCACACATCCGTGTTCACTTGTTTTCAAATAAACCGATTCACGATTTTTACGAACGTCGACGTTCCCTGAGCGCCTAAAAAGATCACGCGTGCTCCCGGGAGCACACATTTCAAATAAAGGGTAATTTTCTAGAAACCTGCGGCAACTCTGATTTTAACGAAATTTGGTATACGGGGGTTTTTGGGGCGCTGATCACGAATCTGAAAGATTTTTTTGTGCCACTTTAGCTTTAAATCAAGAATTGTGAGCAAAAAGAAGGGGGAATGTTGTAAAAATATGATTAGTTTAAATTTCAAGTCTGATGATGAATATCTCAAGAACGAAACGTTTCTGCCAAAAATTCTTTTAGATTCGTGATCAGCGCCCCAAAAACCCCTGTATATCAAATTTCGTCAAAATCGGAGTTGCCGCAGGTTTCTAGAAAATTACCAAATAAAGCCCCCAGCATCTCCTTTTGTTGTTTGCTAACCGGTCCCCGCTCTTCTAACAGTTATAGTCCTCCATTTATTATTAAATATTTTAAATTATTTACCTTCATTTACTTGGGTTTTCCTTTTCTTAGAGATAGTTTATAATAAAAACTACAGTTTATTTATATTTAGATGATTTATTATTACTTTGCTACATTTAGGTTAGACTAAATTCTATACTTTTAATTGTGATCAATCCTTTATTGCTCCTAGTATCAAACTTCATAATTTACCACTATAGCTTCTTTCTCTTGCACCTCTGATGTCTAAAGATAACAAAATTCCTTAAGCTACATATCAATGCTTGAGTTGAAACTTTACGCATCGAATTTTAGTAAATTCGTCACTAATTACAAAACCCAAAGATTTTGTTGCATTTGTGTTATGCTTTGGATGTAACTGTTATCAAAGTAAAGTATTAGCATACCTTCGGAACCGTGGCTTCTTAACTAATAGCAAAACATGAGCTCCTAATACGTTTTTGGTTTATTTCTTCGATATGCTAAGATTGTGGTTACAGCAGTGGGTTCCCTTTTGTGTTAGGGCTTTCAGCAGCTGGCACAGTTATCTAAAATTAAATCTCTGTAGCAGTTTGTTATGCTGTGATAGAATATTTGCTTATATTATAGGTAGTGTTTACATTGTTTACCTGACTATATCTCCTTTATTTTTCCTTTTTGGTATATTTAACGGGTTCACCAAGGAGAACAGAGTTTTCTTCTTGTCTGCGGAAACACTTTCTAGTAAATTTTTCTCTATTTTCTTTTCATTTTGGGCTATTTTATTGGTTCTGTTTATTTTACGTTGCTTGACATGCTCTTATTTTCTAACCTAAGTGTTTTGTAAATACTGTAGGTCGGTGTTTTAATATTCTCATGTTCGGGCGTTAGCATTTAGATTTTCCATATAATAATTAATAAAATAATAAATACTAATTAAATAAACAGACCAAATTAGAAATAATTACAAACCACTGACATTAAACATGCTAAACAAGATGTCATGCAAAAATCAAAACACAAACGGTTCTCATTGGTCAGAATTAGTTGCATGCAGTGTTGCCAGTAAATATGTAATTTTTAAAATTACGCAAACATCCGTGCTCACTTGTTTTCAAATAAACCGATTCGTGATCTTTACGAGCGTCGACGTTCCCTGAGCGACCAAAAAAGATCACGCGTGTTCCCGGGGGCACACATTTCAAATAAAGCCCCCTGATCCTGAACTAAACTCGCAATTGTAAAACTGGCAATTATTTCAGGCACTATATTTACAAATATTTCTTTAAATCTTAAATAACCTTTACTGAGTTTACACGAACGCTTTAATGCGTAAAGTTTTAAAGTCGTAGTTCGCAATACATTAATTGTTCTGCTACAATATACTGTTAATGTAATGCGAATTACGACTTTTGAGAACGTTTCGATAGTATATTTTGGGACAAGCACGGAGTATTTATTTCCCACGAGTATTACTTTTGCAGTTAGTGTTATGAGAGGAAAATAAGAATTCCGTGCTAGTTCCATACTACATTTTTTCTACGACTATTGATATAAGGTACCTGTTCCAATTAAGGCCACGCATTTAATAAGTCCACTACCATCTATGGACCTTAGGTACAACTTCTCAGTAAAATTGCCATTTGACTAGTTTAAAAAAATTCTAAAAAAATAAGAATATATTTACAAGTTCAATGTTTTTCGACAAGAGTTAATTTAACCAAATTAAATTTCTTTCTTGTCGGCGTATAACATTTTAGGTGAGCATTTTTTGAGTTTAAGGTGAAGCTGGTTAAACTATTTTGCATTTGAATAATTGTAAAGTTAAAGCGGATATAACCCCTTAGGAAGGCGCGCGGGGGTCAAATTGACCCCCAGCGTTGCCATTTTTGTAGTAACTCTGAGATTTTTTACAATTAAAAATAATCTCTAGGTACCTTCCTAAAACCTCGTTAGGTATATGCTAATAATATAACATTTTGGGGCTCATATAATTTACTTTAATTAATTTATGTAGGCAAAGTGTGAAGGGTACTAATAAATAATCAAATTCATTTTTTTGCTTTTCTCGCATTGCCGTCCCATAATCAGCTTTTAAAAAATAATGACAGGGACTTTAATTAAAATTATATTTAAATGTTTTAATACGAGATATTTTTTTCTGGGCAACTTTTTAATTTAATTATTCATACATTAAAAAAATGCTTCCAACTAAAAATAAAATCTAGCAGTTAAAAAAAAGGAAAAAGTGATTACTGGATGTTTACGGTTGGGGGTCAATTTGACCCCACGCGCCCACTAACGTAACAAAAGGGCACGCACTTAAAAATTAAGTTTTTCTTTTTAATCACAATCTTCCCAATAAAGCCACCTGTCTGACGACATAGTCGCCACTGTACACTGCTCTACTACGAATTTTTTATTAAATCTAATTCATTATTACTTAATTTTACCTACGTTTATTAAATATTCTTATACCTCTAGGTGACTAAAAATTAGTGACCCTGTCTAAAAATCGAATTTACGCATCTTTAAAGCCTTTTGTGCGGACTGTTGGTAATAGATGTCGGTAATGGTCGTGAGTAATAGCCGTGGGTAAAGTGTAATGTTACCTATTTAAAATCACAATAATAATGTGTATCTTTGCACATATGTATGTTAAGTCATCTAGGTGCATCCTATATATAATATCTATAAATTTATTAACTTTTATTTGTATTATTGCACATAAACTTAATAAGTTGTAAATTAAAGAAAATTACCTAATATATGAGTATGAGTATGATTATTATCTGAAAGTCGTAAAATAAATAAAATTAAAGGGAAAGAGGGGTCTTGTTGCACCTCATATTAATGCTTCTGACGACTACTTTATAACCCCAGAATATAGAGTAAATATCTTTACCTACCACAAAATGACGATACTTTTAAAAATTACCTGATTACCTCATTTGAATGGCACATGTCGTCAAAACTAATAAAGCTAGATATAGCTAAAGTGGTATTTTCCTAAAGGTCCTTTCGATATATTTTTAATAGTAATATAATATACAGCGCCATTAAAAAATCTATATTTTTTGTCCTACCCCGTATATTCTCACCAATATTACCATTAAAGTCCTTTATAGAGCTTTAAGAAAATACCACATTAAGTGTATCTAACTCTATTAGATTCGAAAAATGGCCATCTCAATGAGGTATTCAGGTAATTTTTACCGCCATGTTGTAATAGGTAAAGGTATTAACTTTATATTCTTGGGTTATAAAGTCTTTTCAGGAGCTTTAAAATGATGTATCATATGACCCCCTTTCCATTTATGTTTTTTTCAAAATGGCGCCTCACATGTCAGTTTGACATTTATATCTGTCATTTCATGTCTAAAATTTGGTTTATGTTGTCTTACTAAAGTCCTTAAGATTTTATGAAAAAATACCAAACAGTTTAAAAGTTAGGAGGAGGGTCCTGAATTTAGACTGGCACTATATATGTATGTACCGGAGCTTGCACCTTTATTTATAACCAGGGCCGAAGCTTCTAACATGATATAAAAATAAATAACAGACTTTACTGCTTTGGTGCGCAAGAGAAGAGTTCTTTTTTTTCTTTAAATATCATCAAGTTTTATGAACGATCGAAACCTTTCGACTATTATCGATAGTAATACACTCATAGGCACAGCTCACTTGTCCGAAAAGTCTTAAATTTTCATAATGTAATATTTAAAATCACGATAAAGTGCCAAGTGTATCTAAAACCTTGTCGCCTCAAACAAAAGAATAAAACTACTTTAACTTTCAAAAGACTCAAGAAAAAGAGGCAATAAAAAGGACAAGCACAAGCAAGAAGGTCATCTATACCTTGGACACCATAAATTGAGAAGAGCACATGTACAAAAAATTGGTTTAAGAAGTCAGTAACCCTAGTTACAGTAATAAATTTATTTTATTGGTTAAAAATTCAGTAAACTGGGATTCAGCAGAGAAGAATCAGCAGTTCTGTCTCATTTTTAAATTATTCTCCTTTTTGTTGCTAGCACATTATTTAAACGATGCGATTAGAAAGAAATAGTTGATTGCGGTCTTTAATTCTATGACGTCTCTGACTTCTTTTAAGCTGAATTCCACTTTAACCGGAGTTATGTACTGGATATTCATTTGAATATAAAGTTTCCAAAATACAGTTTTCATTTTATCTTTGGACAATCCACGAAGGCTAAGAGCCTAAATACTAACGTAAAGTGGGTGTCTTAAGCAAGGTAAGGGGAAGTTTGTTAACACGGGACTTTTTACTGATAGTAACTAACGTAGTAATATAAATAGCGAAAAGCATCTTCCACATGAGCATTTATCAAAGGCGTAAATAGGGCGGCTAAGCTCCCTATAGACGTCGATTTGCCATCGCAAATTTAAAGAGCATTGAAGACATATTGGTATTTTTCGGCACATACAGTGTATTTACAATATTCGGAAACGCTTTAATATCTAAGAGAATTTTAAACTAAACTGGGCGAAATTCGGTACTTCAGGGTAAAACCATACTCTGAATTCAGTGTTGATATCAGCAAAGATGCCAGATCTTTAGTTTCGCAGAAATCAATTCAAAGTTTTTAAATTTAAATAATATACCTATTACAATAAACCTTTATTTAAGCATAGTCGTGTATAAAGATAAGCATTAGACAAACTACTGCGAGTGCCTTTACTTAAATTGAGATAAATCTCATCTTTTCTCGTGACGCTTGCAGAATTATCTACGGACAAGTAATAAGTAAACGCGTGGGCTATTATGTGCTATAAAATTGGTATATCAGACACATACTAGTGCCACTTCTAAGCCTAAAACCTGAATATAAATCCACTTTCCGCTTTCCTTTATTTTTCGATTTTTTCCTTGCATTAACACGTTGCGCACCTTATCGCAATAGTAATAAAAGAAAAGATACATAATAATACAAAATTGTACAAGACGGCATACGACAACATATTTTTAATATAACATGTTTTATGGCATTTCCTATTATGGCTTGCGATTTCTTGCAAATTGGCTTTTGCCTTTATTGAAACTGCGACTACACACAATAAGAATACAAGAAGTCAGGTATTATTCACTACTTTTGTCGTTGTTATTGTACTTCCTGTTGACAGATAACCATTATTAGCAACAAATTTTGATTATTATTTAAGATTATTTCACTGATGTTACTTATAATTTTTAAGAGTAATTAAAAGTAAAACTTATCTATATTTCTAAATCTAAACATAAATTTACCACTTATACTGTTATTTATAGAATACTAGCTTTTGCCAGCGGCTTCGCACGCATTAAATTCGGAGTAAAACAATTCCCCCTTTCCTATACTGTGAAAAGTTTGGATATTATAATACACATATGAACCTTCCTCTTGAACTACTCTATCTATTAAAAAAAAACGCAAAATCTATTGAATAGTGATAAGAAACCTAATAAAAAAATTTTGATACTCCCTGTTTAATATTATTTTAAGTACACATAATTATTTTACAAATCTTTATATTTAGTCAATTTTAGTAAATCTCTAAAGGTTATAATAACGTAGTTATAATGCATTTTAGTTTAAAGGGTTTTTTATATTTTTTTTCCCACCCTCTATGGCAATTCTATATTTTTTATAAACCATAGATACTTGTGCACAATTCCTATAAACTTGTTTTTTATTGAAATAGTAACGTCAATATTAAATTTTAAATGTTAACTATTTTTTAAACAATCTGTATATGTTTTTTTGGATATTATTATACATAAGCCTTCTTTTTAAATCACTCTATCTATTTTAAAAAACCGCAACAAAATCCGCTAAGTAATATTGAATTTTAAATGTAAACTATTTTTTAAACACTTTGTATATGTTTTTTTGATATTGTTATACTTATGAACCTTTCTTTTAAATCACTCTATCTATTAAAAAAAAGGCATTAAAATCCGTTGAGAATAGTAACGTCAATAGCGAATTTAAAATATAAACTATGTTTTTAAACACTCTGTATATGTTTTCTTGGATATTATTATAGAAATAGGGCTTGCTCTTAAAATACTCTATCTAATAAAAAAAACGGCGTTAAAATCCGTTGAAAATAATAACGTCAATATCGAATTTTAAATATAAATTGTTTTTTAATCATTCTGTATATGCTTTTTGGATATTATTATACATATAAACCTTTCTCTTAAGTTACTCTATCTATTAAAAAAAATCGCATCAAATTCGGTTGAGTAGATCTAAGCATTCATACATACAGACAGACCGAAAAAGGGACTTTATTTTATACTATGTAGTAAAAATGACTCGGAAAATAAATTTCAATGTATGTATGTATTTGTAGAGGGTAACACCATTTTTAAATATGGTTTACGTAAAGGGATTTTTTTTTTTTAATTGTATAATAATATAATAATATATAATTAGGATATGGGAAATTTTGTTTAAACAATATGAAAATTTACTTTCTTTTTGCGTCTGAAATACATGTTTTACAATGTGATCCATTGGGTATGCAACACATGGAAAACTGTTTTAGGTAGAGTACTTTCCAAAATATTTTGTTGATTTTTTGACCGCAATAAAATTTAAATTTTATCGCTCTGTCGTAAATGCAGTCATAAATAAGTTGCCGTACAAATATCTATTGTGTAGGCACGCACTTTTTAAAAGGTCCATTCTTTAGGGGTACGATTGAAAATGTACCTTTTTTTCCCGTTTGGGGCACGATTCTAAAATTTACGTGCAAAGATATACTTTCATTCCCGTTTGTGACACTAATGTATACGATTTTGTAATTAGTATATAAATCCGTTATTATTACCGTTTATCCATTGTGTATTAATCTTGGGTTTTATTGAGGAATTAAAAAAGGACTTTCATATATTCCAAACACAGCTCTCGCACTCTGTAACTTGATAAAAAAAAATAAAGAGGAAAGACATTTTCTTTCTATTTTTCTTGTCTTTACTCATTTTTTCCAAATAGTTCGTAAATCTTCGGCAATGGAAAAGTGATAGACTACTGGACCCGAAAACGTTGGGTTCTTTTGTGGAAAAATGCACCCTTTATAGAAAAATGCACTTGCCATTTCATATTTAATAGTTTATCTTTTGCTCAAAAAAATATATATTTTAGCTTTTTTCTATTTTGCATAAAAATTTAAGAAGAAAAACAGCAATAAGATCTGTGTGTAAAAGGAATGACGTTAGCGAGATAATAATAATAATTTATTCGAATTAGCAAAAGTTGCATTTAGGCGGTGCTTTAGTTTGTATGGATTTAATTAAAAAATTAATTAGTGAGCTCACACCTCATCTAAATTTTAAGGTTTAATCAAAATACAATGTAACAACATAACATAAACGAATATTATTTTCAAAAATACTTAATAAAACTTTGTTTATTATTATGATTACAGTTTGCATGGCGCTAACGTCGCAGCAAGACCCCACTTATAAAAGAAAGTAAGCGAGATCATTTTATACAAAACGCCATACAATAGAACAGGATAAACAACAAGAAAGATCAAGATCGTTTTTCTATTTCCAGGCGTTCGTGTTGCCGATTCTTAAGTGCAGAGCGAGCCAAAAGACATTACGTGGTCAGGAAATAAAAAAAGGGAACTAATTTTTTCTTGCAAGTTACCGAGTGCGGCCTTGGGTCTGAATTACAAACTAATATTCAATAGTTAAGGTAAGCAATTTTTTACAGAATAACATATACTATATGAGCAAGCAGTTTTGGTATATCGGCCAGTAATAGAATAACAAAACAAGCAGTATTAGTCACGTATGTTTACATGCGGGTATTTAGTAAGATTGTCTCTCTTTCTCACATTGCCTATGTCTAATGGTATTTAGCTCAACCAGTATAAAATAATAGGGTTTTAACTATCTTAATTTTAATCATGTTATTAAATAGCTACTATTATTTTTTAAAAAACTGCAATTTTATAATAATACAATACTTTACTTAACCTACTTTACATTTAGCTCTGTTTTACTGTCACCATTGTCTTAATCTACGGCTAAAATAAAATTATTAAGAACCTTATATAACTAATAATTATGTTATGGGAATCTTTAACTTGGATCACGTGTCACAAAGAATTTTTCCAACTTTGTAATGTTATTTACACAAATTGAATTTAATTTTATAACATAAAATTAAAATAATAGGTAAAAAAAAGCTTCACCCCCCAAACTTTTTACGATTTTGGGTCACAGAATACTGATATTTACCATTTTGGTACTCGAATACTGACAATCTCCGTATTCCAATATATCAAAACCCGGTGTTCGAATACTGCTATGTACATTTCGATATCTGAATACTGGGTAAGCCGGTATTTAAATAATATTATTCAAAACCTGTATTCTGAATACAAAAGCCCGGATACTGACCAAAAAGTATTCTGCCGAATACCGAATAACAGACACACATTTGAGTGCTATTCGAATACCAGCCCCATGTATGCTGAATACCTATTAGAATACCGAGTATTCGTATACTACCCTATTCTGTCAGAATCACAGCTAATGGTTTTTAAAAATATAGACCACTGCCATGTAATCCAATCTTATATTCAAAAGCTATTTGTGGTTGATGTAAAAAAATAATAATTTTTCTGCGATGTTATGATATAGTTTTTGAATATTTATCAAAATTTTTAATATTACAGTCATCTGCTAATATAATATTAAGTTATTGTGTTGGACAAATGGGTTAACATAATTATAAATTCATTTTTAACAATATTAAAATAATGTTTTTAAAATAGCTTAGTTTATCGAAAAAACTTTTAAGGTATATTTTATGAAATAATTGAGAGAAACTCTGCGGAGCTCTAAAGAGTAACCTACTGGTAGAGGAGCCTTAAAAATTGACATCGGGATTTACTACAGCGCGGCAGATTAATATACCGGAGAATACCTTGTACCCGGTTAAGTACCTCCTTCAAAATAAGCCCCGTATACAGGGTCGATCATGAAAAACAAAACTATATTCATCAGAAATTTTCGAGCGTGTCAGATTAAGATAGGGTGAGTTAATTAAATGATAATTGGTGTACCTATATTCCACCAATCTGACAATCTGAGAGTGACGTAAAAAGTGAAGGGCAACAAAGTTGTAAAAAAAACGTTATTTTAACCTTCTCAAGCGTGGCCATTTTTTTTATTTTAAAGAAAACAATTTAAGGATAACCAAAAATATATAATCGAATACGATCTTAACGATTTCCACAAGCCGAAGAGGAACAGTATTTTTTGATATATTTAAAAATCTATAGCCGCTTCCCTTACCGATGAAACAGTATGCAGTATATAACGTTTTTTTCTTTTTTTATCTAAGCTCTGCAACCTAAAAGGTCTGTATGACGCTCGAGTAAATCACCATTTACCATCGTGGGCTCCCCTACTATATAGTTTTAATTAAAACAAAAGTAATAAGAACATACATTTTCCCATTTTTCTACATCTGGTAAACAAATTAGCATTTTCATAAATGCCATTTTAAAGTTTAAAATAGACCACTTTCTCCTTACGTAAGAAAATAATGACCACCGTTGGACTGCTATTATTGCATAGCCCGCAGTAAACACACAAAGCTATCAGATGGAAAAAATAAAATGCCTAACTGCTTAAAGACAAAACAGTATTTTGTATACGCATCTTATTTAGTACAATATATATCGGACAGATCTAAATTACATGAAACTATTTCAAAGGCAGATTACCATCTCTAAAATGCCAAACTAACCAGACAATTAGGAGAAATTTAAACGACCTTGGACATTTTTAGTTATTTATTTGTTATATGTATAAAATAAAGAAAGACCATAATAGTCCCTGGGCCAGTAATAAAATTAACTTTATGATAATAACACGTTTTAAACCTTTTTACGGGGATTCCTTTTATCGAGTCTACCACGAATATTCATAACGCCATATATGGAAGCGGTACGTTAACCCAGCCTGTCAAGGTCAAATGTTTCGGGTGTCGGATCGGGCAAACGCGTCACTTTTTTGTCGGGTAAGTTTACCACAATTGTTTTCCATGCAATTTTTAAAAATTGTGCAAAAATCGTAAGTGTTACAGTCACAAAACCATAAGGCCCATTGACATGTTTTGGGTATCAGATTGGGCGGCTTTCGTAACTGTAATCCTTACGATTTTTGGCACACTGTCGAAAAATTACATGCAAAACATTGTGGTAAACTTGTCCGACAAAAAAGTGACGCGTTTACCCGGTCCGATACCCAAAACATGGCGGTATGAATATTCATGGTAGATTCGTTAAAACAAAACCCTAAAATGTTTTTAAAAATTTTATTACCATACAGTGAATTTCATGACTGGCCCAAGGACTAATAGGACATCTTGGACAGATAGAAAATAGTTATTTATTAGATAAGTGAGTTATATTACATATAAATCACGCAAGAAAAGTTTAACTCTCGAGCCCGAAGGGCGAGAGAGGTAATTTTCTTAAGTGACTTATATGTAATAACTCACGTGTCTAATACAAAATTTTATCCAACACTTTCGTATAAATCGTTTTTAATATCGAAAATAATTTGAAAACGTCATCCATTATTTGTTACTTGTCATTGTCAACACCAGCAACAAAATTTTGTATTGTCTATTCACTAGTGAGCTAAAGAGTACTTTAGCTCACTAGTGACTTATAGTACACTTTATATCCTCAAAATCTAATCAATTATGTAGATATTATATGTAAGTGTTGGAAAATATCTTTTAAGTTATAAATTCAAAAGGGATAAATATTTGATAGTTTATATATATATATATATATATATATATATATATATATATATATATATATATATATATATATATATATATATATATAAACTTTAATTTTTGGATTTGGAATAAATAAGTGGTATCACAAAATAACACAAAATAATCTATATAGGAAGTTTTCTAATTATGGTAGTAACTTAAGGGGGTGGTTTCCTATGTCTTTTTATAAAAAAGTTTTTATTAACATATGTCCGAATCCCTTTATATCTGAGATACTTACAGCATGTTAAAGTTTTTAATAAAAAAAAAGGCACTTGTGAAGCTTTACCTAAATTAAAACAATAGGGCCCAGTGGCGTGTCAGAGGGCACTACAGCCAATATTGTTAAGAAAAAAGTACGCCACTGACTTTTTATAAAGTTTTTATACATTTTTCCAGATTAACCAATAAGAGGTTCAACTTTTTAATTTCCTGTGTTTTCTTGGTATTTCGCTTTGTTTTCGAAAAAAAACATTGAAGCCATTTTAGGTGATGCTAAAAAGCAGCATAAAATAAATCCAAAATTAAAAAATAAACAATTTTGACCCTTATAAATAAAAAAATAACAATATTTAATAAAATACAATACTGCTTAATAATTTTAGGAAAAATAATTGTTTAATTGTTGTTTTTGATTTTTATATCATGTAGCCTATTGGTACTTTTTAGAAGAAATTAAAGTAGCTCAAATATGTTTTCTTGAAAACGAAGATGGATACGAAGAAAACACAAAATACTAAAAAGGCAAACTGTTAATTGCTAAATCCGAAAAAATTATTAAAACGTCATAAAAAGTCAGTCGCGTACTTTATTCTCAGAATAATATTGGCTGTGGCCACTTTACCCAATAATCCCAATCTAGGCAAAGCTTTACAAACGCCTTCTTACATTAAATAAAAGTTTCAAATTTTATCCAAATCGGTTAAAGGGTTAAAATTTTAACGGTTTTTTTCTTAGAATTAAAGCAGGTCCAGACATATGTTTATTGGAACTTTTATTCATTAAAAACGTAAGAAAGCAACTCCTGAATTTTCTTGCCATAGTTAGGAAACATCCTGTATATTTAAAACGCGAAGCTATCAATTTCAGACTTTTCGTTATAGACTTCTACTGCACTGATATACATTTTTTTATTTTTTTAATGTTCCTGTGTTTAAAGTGACGTCTCATCGTTACTTTCTTTAACGTTTTTTTTTTTTTTTTTTTTTGTATAAAAACAAATATGTAACATGCAACGTGTACCGCGGAGAATATTACGTAAAGCGCAGTATTGGTAGCACCAATTTACATGATGTTTTTAAAAATGAACGACTGGCTACTGAGATCTTTTTAAAACTATTTGTTTTTTATTGTTTCTCTCTCTCCTCTCGGTTTTCTACAAAATATTTTTTATTGCAAATTAAAAACGCGTTTACATATTATCAGTTCTCCTTAATAATAAGTCAAACGACGTCGGGCGCTCTTCGTATTGGGTATGGTAACACCGGGTGCCGTTATTTTTTTGTTTAATATATTAAATTAATAAAACTAATAATAAAAACGCTAAGCTAATTGTTTTAGCAAATACCTACGTAGGAGAGTCGTACCATAACAATTTACATTGTTTTTTTAATGATCCTTTATTCACTAAGATCTCTCAATAGCCTTTTTCAGTTGTCTATTCTTTTTATAAAAATAAAATGTGTTTGTGAACTCGTAATAGCTTGGCAATTCTTGCGGCATTGTTACCAAACGACTATGTGGAGTTGCTAATATAAGGGTTTTATGTGGTAAATGTAAATGTACCTTATGTAGCACGTTGCATGTGTCGTCTTTTATGTCTCATTGTAAGACGACCGCCTAATATCATTAACAAACAATATATTTTTTTGTTACATACAACGCACAACGTGTCTTGAAGCAAAGCCAATCGATTTAGGTTAATTTTTTTGTGTATGTGTAACTTCTGGTGGTAATGCTACAATATTCTTTTTATCTGTTCTGAAAGAAATATACTATTGAATCTTTTACTTTAATAAAATACTTTTCCATTTCTTGCTGCCTTTTACATTACAAGTGTGGAAAATGACTAATTTCACACGAGTGGGAATATTGTAGCACGAGGCGTTAGCCGAGTGCGACAAACCCACGAGTGTAAGAAAGTCATTTTCACACGAGTACTGTACACTATTTTTCCTACGACCACAAATTATTCACCAAAAAATAAATAAATTAAAGTTTGTCTGTTCAGAAAAATAAAAACAATTGAGAACTTTGCAACACTAGGGTGATATTTACTTTGCAACACTAGTGTGATATATACTTTTCCTCACTGCTATATTATACTGTTTTGACAATATTTTTACATCGAAAATCACCTACCTAGAAGCATTATATAACTTTTATCATTTTGGAATTTAAAAAGGCCCTCACTTAATAAAAATTGTATGGTTTTGTTAGGTAATAACGCTAATAGTTTAATACGGTTTTCTGCTATTATAAGTGTTTTTTAAAATTATCGATTCTTACATATTTTAGACACTCTTCTAAATAAAACGTAAGTGGTGCATATCCAAAATATTCCGTTTTTTAAAAATATCAGTAAATAAACTTACGGGACCGGGGAGTGAAAAGGGGTGCTGGGTGGGGTAAAATTGGTAAAACGAGTTAATGAAACTGAACATCACATATAAAATTAAGTAAAAATAATAGTTTTTCCTCATATTTTTAAGAAAAATATAAAAAATATGAAAATTGTAAATGCATAACCTAAAGTCCTAAAAGTAAGGAAAACGACTACCAAACGTCAGTTACCATGCAAAATATGGAAAGCATTTGGCAACGTCGGAAGGGTCTGATTCTATTTATGAATGGATAAAAGAAAGTGGATTCATAAAGTGTGTATTAGCCTTAGGTTTAATTAGGGATTAAAAAAGATTTAACTAGTTGTTTGAGTACACGAAGAAAGAGAGGAAGGAATTTGATCTATAGGCTTTTTTTTCTCTGGCGCTTTAGGTCGAACGGTCAAGCGGCAAGGCTGCCTCTATAAAGTACGTGCTCAAAGGTAGAAGGGAGATTTTTAATTTGATCTACTTACCTGACAACACTGTGCCAGTCAGTGAAAGTTGTTTTTTGTGGTTATGTCTATTTTTGTTTATGTTTTTATTTTTTCGTAAATTTTAATAAATATAAAATAAGATGATTTTCGCTAATTTGGGTTCTACCGTTTAAGGTAAATAAAAAGTTTTTTTTACTGTCACTACAATAAATATGTCACTTGCAAAACCAATAGCAGTTTTTAGAATGACATCATAATATGTATCACACCAGTGTTGTAAAGTATTTTGCAACACTAGTGCTGTAAAGTACTTTGCAACACTAGTGTGATATAACGCATTTTCTATGCATGAAATCAGTGTGCTATTTGCTATTTTCACAAGTAATTCTATTTTAACTATACAGTGTGGGCCAAAATAAACTTGCACATTTTTTTCAGTAATGATTACTTTTTATCTGTTGCGCCTATCTTTTTTATTTTTACAGGGCTAATAGGCAGATATGTTTTCTCTAGGTTTGACAATTATGGTCAAATAGATTTAGTTAGGACCGGACTTACGGGACTTTTTCCAAAATGATGCATTTAACTTCGTTAAAAAAGAATTGAATTTATCTACAATTAGGCTAATACGTTTAATTTTGATTATTTTACTGTTAGGTTGTGTCAGCATTCTACTGAGGAACCATGGTAACCTAACATTTTTAATTTTCATAGCACACTAAAAAAATTTTTCTGTTAAAATCGAGAGAAATGCATGCTTTTTGGGCACATTATTTATAAATAATATTTATATTTCCTGAATCTTTAAATTATTGACAGATTCGCTTTTAATGAATCATTTTTCCATAGTTTGTCCACGAGAAAAACGTATTAGCCCAATTTTAGCTAAATCCGATTTATTTTGCAACGAGGTTAAATGCATCATTTTGGAATAAGTCTTGATCTATTTGACCAAAGTTGACAAACCTAGAGAAAACATATCTCCGAATTAGCCCTGTACAAATAAAAGATAGGCGCAACAAATAAAGCTGTTACTTAAAAAGTGTGCAAGTTTAATTTGGCCCACCCTGTATTCCTCCTTATTTTACCCTCTTTCTACAATATTTTATTTTCACATTTTAAAACACCGTTTTTCAATGTATTTTACATTATTTTTGCATTAAATTGAATAGCTTAACTTTCTATCGTTTTCGGTTCGCAGCAAGCTATGATGTTACCGTGTATGCATGGTTGCAGCATTTTTAAGGTGAATTTTGGCAATTTAATTAACGAAAGTCGTAAACATACAACATACAAAACCGGGTTTTAAAAGGTGAAATCAAATATTGTATTTAACTTAAGCTTTAAATTAAGAAAGGATTTCAAAAAGAAGAAGAAAAATAGTAAAAATAGGATAAGTTTAAATTTTAAATTTGATGATGGCTATCTCGAGAGCGAAACGTTTTCGCCAAAAAAAAAATCTGATTCGTGATTAGCGCAAACCAAAACCCGTATCAAAATCGAAGTTGCCGCAAGTTACTAGAAAATAACCTAGAGTAATTAGTAATAAATAATTTAAAAATAATTGCTGAGGTTCAAAATTATCCAAAAACAAACCCACTTCGGGCAGCCGTGCAAAACTTCGCATTTGCAATAAAACACCTGATATTTCTAAGTTAACGTCTTTGCTTACCGTAAAATCTAAAAAACAATTTTCCTTAATATCCCAGTAAATTTGAAATAAAATTGGCAGCTGTCAATACCTGACGGCAATAATTACATTAAAATAATACAACGTATAATATTAAATTGTCGTGATTCCTAAACGTAAAATTGCTAAATTGGCCAAGTCAGTTTAGGCGCAATCACCGACATTTAACACCTCTGCACGTGTCAGATGGAAAGCATTGTTTCTAGTAATGATGAGGAAACAATCTGATGTCTATTTGCTGGAAGCGTCTTATTTATCTAAATTGCTGACAGGCTGTGCTTTTTTAATTATACGTTTGATGGTGTAAATCAGGAAAGCTCAGTTGACACATAAAAGTTATTTGAAATTATAGTTTTAAAGGTATAGTTCCTGGGCCGGTAATTAAATTGACTTCATGATAGTAACACTTTTAAAACCTTTTAGGGGATTTCTTTTGACGAGTCTACCACGAATATTGATACCGCCATATATGGAAGCGGCGCTTTAACCCAGCCTGTCAATGTCAAATGTTTAGGGTGTCGGGACTGGACAAACACCGCGTAACTTTTTTGTCCGGACAAGTTTACCACAATGTTTAACATGCAATTTGTAAACATCGTGACAAAAATCGTAAGGGTTACAGTTACGAAATCCGCCCAATCCGATACTCAAAACATGTCCATGGGTCTTATGGTTTCTCGTAAAGTACTCGTCAGGAGATTTAAAATGATATATTACCTAACCCCCTTTTAATTTAAGAATCTGGTGGTGGTCCTGGTAATTAAGGGGTTTGGACGACGCCTTTTATGTGTTTTGTAAAAATGGTCCTCCTTAATAAATATCTTGAGAACATAGGTGCAATTTATGGGGGCTAGGGGGGACTTAGTGTCCCTAAAAAGGAAATTAGAAAAAGTTAGCCTCCCCAAGATTCCCAGTATCCAAGCCGGAAACTTATGTGACTAAAACCTAAAAGCGATAAGAGAAAGCGATTTTTATGTTAGTAGTGCCACTTTTACCTAACTGTAGGTCATTTTTGTGGCAGTAGTGACAAATAAATCCCGTTATCTTTCCCAGATTTTTGAAAAGTTTCGAAGCTTGCCTCATACCTTTCGGGACTACCAAGACTCCAGCCCCCTTAAAAACCGAAGCAAATTGCGCCTATACTTGAGAATTACATTACAAATAGGCAAGTTTTTGAAAATTGCTTCCTTAACCTAAAATCTTACCGCACGGCCCTAAAAGAATAATATGTGGATCTTTTTAAAAAAATCAACCTTGTCTAGATCTAGGGGGAAGCAAATCGAGGTGCCCGCCCCAGGTAGCACAGTATTTATAGGAACTTGTGATTGAGGGAGGCGAGGCTTTTTCTTTTTGCTCTTTAATTTTTGTTTCTCAAAAAATCTTAAGAACATAAAATCTATCCTTTGCTTTATATAAAAAGAAATGCCCAAGGTGGGGCAACAAAGGGCAGGTTTGGCTTCACATTTTAAAAAACTTAAGATTTAGGGCTGAATTTATCATAACTGATAACAGCCTTTTAAACTAGCAGTTATAATTTTGTTTCCTTGACTTAGTTCGACCGTTTGATTTAGTCTATTTATTGACTGAAGTATCAGGTGATCACCTGTATTACCTGCATTTATATTAATATATTTAATTAAAATTTAATTAAGCCAAAGATGTAAGTAATAACCCAAAAACAATTTAAAATAAACATTGAGTACAGAACACATAGAATTAAGCATAATATCAAATTAACAGTGTTAAAAAATCTGAACCGCCTTTAAAATAATAATAAACTCACTAAATATTAAAAAATAATAAAGATAATAAATAAAATATATAGAATACCATATTATGGTATTAAAGTATAAAAGCTTTTGTTTATTTAGTTATCAGCATTAAGTACATATATGTTATTACCCGACTTTATTATTATTTTTTACTTTTTAGTAAATTATTATTACTATTTAATCGGTAAAAATATGCTTAAAAACGCAGACTACAGTAAAAAGCACAAGCATGTGTAATTTAATCCTGAAATTTTTCAAAATTAATAATATTAAAACTAAAAATTATAAATAAAAATGATATCAAAATGAATACTAATCTCACTGGTTTGCAGCGCATTATAAAAACGAATAAAAAAATATATTTAACTAACCAGAAATAACCATGACCACCCCCCACCCCACCCCCATTGTGAAACGTTTGCACTGTCTGCAGCGCTTTCAACCAATATAATTACACG
>JACEGR010005183.1:0-76656 GCA_014170235.1 Listronotus bonariensis
CTAAAATTAATAGTTTTAAAGGTAAATAGGTTGTATGAATAAAAATGAAGTATGGCACTTATACAAAAAAAAGAGCATCTACTTTTAGTATTTACTTCAAATAAAAGTACCTACCACAAGTAAAAGTAAATACTACGCTATTTTCTGTATACTCGTTAGTAAGGAAAACCGAAGCAGATACTCCCTAACATAGTAGCTACTTTTAAGTTTTGAAGTAAATACTTTGAAGTAAATCCTATTATATGGAGTATTAGTTCCCACTTACATTTTTATTTATACCACCCAATGAATAAAATCAGAGATGGGTACTAATACCACAAGTTTAAGCAATAACTTCGTAGTATTTACTCCAAATAAAAAGTCCATGCGGAAGCACTTTTCTGGTCAATTTTTTAAGCTGTAGTAATGACTTCACCATGGAGAACCTTACTTCTGCCATGTAGTAAATTCTTTTAAACCGGATACCTGTATGTCTTTTCTGGGTTTTCACTTTGAACATCCTTTAAAACGCCTGTTTAAATGTAAATGTGGCAGTTAAAAAGCTTACAGATTGTGTTTTTTATTGAAAATATCCACGTTCAATAAAAATATATATTGGATTTTATTGATTTTGCCGCGTATTAAAATGGCTTTTATTTTTTTTTAACAAAAACCATTTGTCGTACGGAAACATATCAAGAAACCAAATTAACTCTAAAGTAAATGAGTATTTCAAAAATAATTTTGAATCGACGGAAAAGCAGTGGCGTATTTTTTTTTTAAATTAAAATAAAAAAATTAGTACGATCTTGTTCGAACGCCACTGGCATGTACTGTGATGGTTAAAAGAAGTATACCAAATTTTGTTAAAATATCTGAAGCTGTAGGAAAGTTATGACAAAAAAGGTTTTTTTTTCTTAAAACTTTAACCACCTGTATCTCGGAAAGAGTAAAAAGAGTAAAAGTAAATATCCCATTTTCACACATAATTTTATTTGAAAACATTTCTTTTTTTTGCATTCGATGCAGTGTTAAAAGGAAAATACCAACCTAGAAAATAACCCTGTATAATTTTTAAAGCATCTTTTAATTATTATTGCTATCACTAAGAGCGACATAAAAGTCATTTTTTAATAAAATTTACCCAAACAATCAAGCTTTAAAAAATGAAATAATAACATCTTATTAAACTTTCTGCTTTGGGGATATATTTTTGGTTTTGTGGCCTCCATCATACAATTATTTATTTTGGAAGATAAGTATTATAAATGATGTTTACAGTTCAAATAAGATACGAATAAAACGAAAAAAATAAAAGCAGAAATTGCTGTAAATCCTAAATTAAATTTGGGTAAGGGAGATGGGGACAACGCACCAAATAAGAATTGCAAATTTACCCTCAGGATCCATTCACTAGACTGGAATAACATTTTGAGTACTCGGCTTAAAGCAATTATACCGAGGAGTCTTTGTTTTGCAAATAGATTTTTTTAAAATACATCATATTTACTTTTTACCGTTGCCGTTTAATACATTGGTTGGAAATATGGATCAATATATGTATAAATTAGTAGCTACGCATGGCTACTAAATGTCCAGAAGAAGAACAGAAATTTAGGAAGCTCTGGTACTGCGCCATTCTAATTTTAAAACCCTAAGTAAAGCTAGGTCACCAAAAAGTATATACAAATTTTATATATCAAAAACAAAAATTATTTCAACTATTCACAAACAAAGTTAGAGGAAAACTCATTAAGTATTTCTATGTATAAGATCCTACTAGTGCCTGGTCTAGTAGTGAATTGGACTATGATAAGAACCCTGTAAAAACTTTTCAGGGTTCCATTGACGAGTCTACCACGAATATTTATACCGACATATATGAAAGAACCTATGAATGTTAAATGTTTTGGGTATCGGACTGGGAATCGCGTCACGTTTTGTCGGCTAAATTGACAACAATGTTTTATATGCAATTTTTGAACATTGAACCAAAAATGGTACAATGGTTACAGTCATGAAACCATAAGGTTTAAACACATGTTTCGGGTATCGGGCTATTCAAATTTCGTGACTGTAACTCTTACGATTTTTGACACAGTCCTTAAAAATTGCATGTAAAACATTGTGGTTAACTTGTCCGACAAAACAAGTGACGCGCTTGCCCAGTTCGACATCCGAAATATTTGAAATTTAGAGCCGTTGCAAACACAGTGATTTGGGGCCGCGACCGGTGGCCGCCACACGCTGCTGAATTATCTTTTCATGCAATTTAAATAGACAAGTCGCAGACTTGGCGTTCGTGGTGGCTCATTCAAGCTTGAAGCATTGTAGCCGGCCACTTTTTTATCGCAAACACAACCACATCGACTAAATACGCTATACTTAAAAAAAAACCCAGAAAAAAATATAATTCACGTGGGATATTTATATACAGTGTGTCCAGAGATGGACTTAGCTATACCTGTAAACTTTTTTATTTCTAATATTAAAAAAAAAACAATAATCCTTATAAAAATTTTTGCGTTATCTAAAATGCTAAAAGCTATATTAAAAATCGCCAAAAGATATACAGGGTGGTTCATAATCGCTAATTCATTGCTTAAAAGATATAAAATCGGAAAAATATATTTTTGAATCTGTTATTTTATAAAACCTGAAAGTTTTTCTATGTGTTCCCCCAACACAGGTAAGAACGATCAGGGACTATAAAATATGGGTAGTGGTTACTTTGGCAGGTAACAGGTAACAAAGGTGTATGAAATAGTACCCCGAAATTGTTAAAGTATAAGCGTCAGTTTTCTGATATTTTCTTGGGAATAATATTAGAAATGACGTCATCCATTGCCAGACACTTAGTACGGTTGCAACCCCTTGCCAGACACCCCTAAAGTTTAATAAATTATAATTATACTTTCGTCATAGTATAAAAGCTGAATTTTATATATGTTACTTGGAGGACTATTAGAAGATATTACCTGAGTAGCCAGACAGTTTCAATAGTTTTTACATCTGGCCAGACATATTGAAAGTCTATCGTAGGTGCGAGAGCGAGGCATACATATTCATGCGGATGCGAGTGAGATAGTGAGTATGGTCTATTGCGCACCTCTTACGGCGCAACATCTGTCGTTTATACTTTAGTATTTTGTGTTGAACTATTATACGTTCAGTTTACGTTTTATTATTTTTTGTGAAATAAACGTGGTGCAGTTTTAGAAAAATCTTATTATGGGAGACGTATTAATTTGTTTTATTTGTAAAGAAAGTAGTGGAAAAATAATATTGTTTTCGGAGGAAACATTAAAAAAATGTCAGACTATTTTAAAAATTAGAAAAAACATAACCTTAAATATAAAAACATTACTTTGCCGAATGAATGGACAGACAGTGGTTATCACCGGGAATGCTATAAAGCATTCACAGGACTTATGAAAAATATTTTTCTTCTGAACCTGTAAATTCTGAAAAAATAGTGAAAAAAAATCAGCTAGTGAAACTACAGACAATGACTTTCCAGCCACACCGGTGGTTCCTGACGAATCAACCATGGAACCATCTCATTCACAGTCTACATCTTTAGAATCTCCATCAATATCACATCCAAATTTAATTAATGAATCAATAGAACCACAACCTTCAGTTTGTCAAGAATATGGTGACCTAGAGGAAGGTGTGTAAACGACAACGGGACTATTTTGAAAAAACGGGTTTAAATTACAGCATTTCTATTAGAAAACAATAGAGGGCGCTTATATCAATCGGGATCAAATGAAACCAAGATGAAACAGTGTTGCCAGATATATCAATATGTAGTGGAATTCATCACATTTCTTTTCACAGATAATATGACGACTTTTGGATTTATGATTTTTAAAGCGTAATTAAAAAGAGCCTAAATCTATTTAAACTATTAAAATGTTACCTGGTTATCACGGGTTTTTTTTGTTATTTTCTTTTTCTTTTACGTGTGTATTATTTGTATTTGTAAATTTGACATATTTATTCACTAAATAATACACCACAACACATAACATTACTTAAATGGTGTATATTTAAAACCTTATATGTGTAATTATTAAAAATTTCAAGAATTTCTAAGTTTAAAATGTATTTATTTGTATAAAACATAGTAAATAATCCATTTTACATTTTGAGTAGGAATTTACGAAATGTCATTTTGCAACACAGCTTTCATGGGCATCTTTATTAAATTTTAACTTTTCTAAATTTGACGTGTTATGCTAGGTTAACAACGACGTTCGAAAAATTGTCAAAAGACAATATTTTGATGATTATGTGCATTAATTAATTAATTAATGAAATTAAAATAACTAAAACATAATAAAACTATTTTTTTCATTGAATTTCTTAGTACTAAAACTACTGTTCCCTTCTTTAATTTCCTTTTCCAATAAACAATCAAGTTTTTAAATAAAATCACCAAATCTCGGAAATATCATAGAATAATTTATAAATAAAAATAATGATTTATAATAAGTGTGAATTTAACCGGGGTTAATAAATTTTATAATAGAAAAGAAAAAAATAATTAATTAAAAAAAATCAAAGAAAAGAAATCGATTTGTAGATTTTTAAATTATTTAAATATGCATATTTATTTTCTCGATTTATCAAGACTTTGCCTATTTTTTTTTAATTATAAAAATTAATCAATATCCGCTAGATTCAAACTCATCATTTGTAGGCATAAAAATTTTACTAAATCTTTTTTTTATTTTTAAGTCATACTTAACACATAAAACCTACAGTATAAATGACAAATGTTGCGCCGTAAGAGGTGCGCAATAGACCATACTCACTATCTCACTCGCATTCGCATGAACATGTATGCCTCGCTCTCGCACCTACGATAGACTTTCAATGTGTCTGGCAAGATGTAAAAACTATTGAAACTGTCTGGCTACTCAGGTAATATCTTCTAATAGTCCTCCAAGTAACATATATAAAATTCAGCTTTTATACTATGACGAAAGTATAATTATAATTTATTAAACTTTAGGGGTGTCTGGCAAGGGGTTGCAACCGTACTAAGTGTCTGGCAATGGATGACGTCATTTCTAATATTATTCCCAAGAAAATATCAGAAAACTGACGCTTATACTTTAACAATTTCGGGGTACTATTTTATACACCTTTGTTACCTGTTACCTGCCAAAGTAACCACTACCCATATTTTATAGTCCCTGATCGTTCTTACCTGTGTTGGGGGAACACATAGAAAAACTTTCAGGTTTTATAAAATAACGAAGGTCTGGGCTGCATAAATATTTTTCCCTTCTAATATCTATACTCTGTATGAATCAGAAATCCGACCCTTTTGTAATATTGGTAATATCATGTCTTAAAAGTGATGTCTTACTTAGCATTCTTATTGTCGTTAAAATCGTGCCTCTTGCATTATTAATGATTTTTTGCCTAAAGAAAGATAACATCGTGCCACACCCAAAAATCTTTAAAAAATGCATAAACAATTTTAAAGAATTCACTTTCTGAAACAATAAAATAAAACTTCTTTGGGTTCCTGGAGATTCGGGAATAGAAGGCAAAAACATTTAGATGAACTAACCCGAACTAGATTATCTAGAAGATTCAACGGTTTAGAGCCAGTCCTTTAACTGTCTAAACAGGAAATAAAAACAAGATTAGGTAGATGCTCTCTACAACAAGATCTAGATTGTTGGCATACATTACCTGGTCAAAGACATACGAAAAAAAATTTAGGCGGTTTTTGCAAAAATCTACCAGCTGAGGCCCTCCAAAAGAAGTGTTCTCAGTTAGGGCAACTAATAGGACTATGACAGGCCACTGCCATGTAAAAAAATTCTTTTAGAAAATGGGCATTTAGAGTTATGCGAGGAAGAGGAGAAAACAACATAGCACATAATATACAACTAAAATGCATTGACGCGCAAAAGATATAGTCTGTTTGAAAACTTACATAGTGGAAATCCTCTTTCGCATAAGCATTTGGAAAGAAATTTGCTTTAGTTAATAAAATGCAGCCAGCCAACATTTGTAACAAGGGAGGGGTGCACAATAAGCCAAAAGTGCAAACATGGTCGGGTAATTAACCATGCCTAAAACCAACCAATCCACCAACCTTGCCCATCGCCGTGTTGTAGGAAACCTATTAGTCCTTTATAGGTAAAGTTCTTGCCAGTAAAGAACATGCCCCGGCGTCACCACTTCTGTCTCCCTTTCAACTATTCTCCTTTTTGTTGCTCGCACGCGATGTAAAAGACGCGTTTGGGCAGCGATAGTTGATTGCCGTCTTTATTTTTATGACGCGTGTGGCATCTTGTAACTGGTTTTTAGTCTACTTTACCGTCTTTTGATTTAAGGAATTAGCCAGGATAGTCCCTCAACTTGCATCTTCTTATAGACACATAGTATCAGACTAATGGATATTTTTAATTTAAATACACCCACGGTAAGTAAGTACTTTTAGCCTTAAGGCATTAAAAATATAAAAAAAATTACTACGTGTTTTTTATTTAAATAAAGTTTTTTTTAATTAAATACATCTAATTTAAATCGTACTTTAGAACTTTCTTTTAATTAACATTTTTAAAAAACGTTTACTTTTTCTTTATTCCTACTGTTATTTAGTTCTTTTAAACCAGACAGTCTTTAACGAGTTAAAAAGATAAAAAAGAAAGCTAAATGCGATAAACCGTTTTACACAAGTAAGAAATAGTTGTTTCATTCAACGAAATTATTTTCGTTATACCTGGTAAACTTCTTTGAGAAGCTAAATGAACTTCCGCTCATATCTACAAGTTTAAATTGGAAAAAAAGTAAGTAAATTTAAAAGAGTTTATGAATTATTTACAGTTAAAGAAAACTTTTCATATAAACTACTCAAACCTAAATTAATTATTACTTTTTTAAACGTTTTAAGTTTATTTTTAATAAGAATGGCTTATAAATTTGGTGAGCAGTAAAAATTTTGTTGTGTTTTTAAAATTGCTAAAAACTTTTAGATGCGGTAGGTTTGGAGCTAAAATTATGACAAAAGTTTTTGCAAATTACCTACACAAATTTTATATTTAATATTTATAAAAAAAATGGTAGAAGATTTAAATTAAATATACCTATATGTATAACTTCCAATAATAACAGATAGTCCCAGAGCCCGTGAGCGGCGGACCTTCATCATTTTGTAAAGGCTAAAAGTTTGTCAGTGCATGCTTTTAACATAGGAAGAAGCGATAAAAGACTATAAAGTTTAACTCATAGTGGCTTTGGCAGGTAACATGCTCAAAAGGTTGGTAAATTAAAACTTAACTTTTGTCACTTTGTCAAAGCTAAATTTTATATTGTTTTACATGAGTACCTATTAGAAGATATTTGCTTAGTCGCCAGTCAGTTTTGATATACCCAACCCCTTGGCAGACAATCATTTTGGGTTGGCTCAATGGTCCGAGGAAGTCCAATATTTCTCGTATTTAACAAGATATAGCAACAAGTTTTTCATTAAGGTTGTAGGGTTTCTAAATATGCATGTTTCAAAATTATTTTAATGTATACAGAGTGTCCCAAAAAAATTATTGCCTAAACGTTATTTTTTTTAATCACTTAGTATACATCAAGATATTTTAGGACATGCATATTTAGAATCCCTACAACTTTTACATAAGACTTTTTGTTATATCTTGTTCAATGGCAGAAATATTCAAATTTATCGGACCATGGGGCTACACCCAATTGTGTGTCTGCAAAGGGGTTGAAACTGTCTAAACTGTCTGCTGACTAAGAAAATATCTTCTAACAGGTACCTAAGTAACATATAGGTATAAAATTCAGCTTTTAAAAAATGACAAAAGTAATGTTTCAATGAATGGTACCTGCCAAAGCAGAGTGAGGAGGAAAAATGTGCCGACAAATTTTCAGTTTTGCAAAAGTACTCAAAACCTGTGGATATGTAAACTTGATAGCACACATAGACATGGTATTTAATTATTTAATAATATGTTTGCCTTATTTTAAAACAACCTGTTTATTTTTTATGACAACGAAATATCGCTTTTAAATGCATTTTATCAATTTCCAAACAAACCTTTTGTATCTAATCATCTATTGTATGCCATGGTCAACCAACACTTAAAAATAAATTTATAACTCACCCCAAATTTTTATTCGTACTGACATTAGACGAAAACACCATTGTAAAAATATAATAAAAATTCTATTCCATAGCACCCTTTACCCTTTCTATGGTAATTTGCTTTAATTTGAAATAAAAAATATTACATACGACCACCTGGCTTCACACATGCGACTATCACCCCTGGAGGAAAATTTACCGTAATTTAAAGTGGTTTGTTCAGGCGCAACCCCCTGTGGTCAGTGCTATATTTTAACCTGCGGGGTGCCGCGAATGATGGGGTTAGGTTAATTTTTGTAGGAATTTTTGCATGCTAGTCGACACGCAGTTTTGTACTAAAAAATAATATTTCGTATATGGAGCTATTGTATGGATAAATGATTAACTATATTTCTTCTTTTGTAATTTTAAAACCTCCTTTATTATGGCCAACAAAGGTCGATATGTAACAACTGTTGAATATTTTTAAATCATTTCTTTTATAAATATAACACACTTACATACCTAAATAAATTAAATAAGACGGGTTCTTTAACATGACTTTAACGTATCGTAATTTTTTTTAAATGTATTTTATTTTAGTAAGAGCACATTAAAATAAAATACAAATACAATTTCTAAAT
The DNA here is from genome assembly GCA_014170235.1 of Listronotus bonariensis. Classification (NCBI taxonomy): domain Eukaryota; kingdom Metazoa; phylum Arthropoda; class Insecta; order Coleoptera; family Curculionidae; genus Listronotus; species Listronotus bonariensis. Next base: position 8,734 of record JACEGR010005183.1, read on the forward strand.
ATTGTATGTAGACTAAAATGTATTTGAAATAAAAAAGGGATAAAAGTATTTAAATATCCCTATACTTAGGATACAAGGATTCAGTATTTAAAAATAGGCCCTCATTTCTTGTCAAAAAAAAAAAACAGTGTACCTCAGTGACAGAATTCAGTATCCATGGATACCTTTTTTAAAGACAAAAAAGAGGTCTTAATGAGAACTATCCAGGATTTAAATTTAGGACCAAAACAAGTATTCGAATACTGTATTCGAATATTGGGATTTAAATATCAGAATTCGAATACAGGACCAAAGCAAATAGCAAGTATTTGAATTCTAAAAATCTGCATTAAAATATCGGAGTTTAAATACTAGGATTTGACAGATTCTAAATAACGCAAAAAACGCAACATTTATAATGCTCCTAAGCTATATAGCTCTTTGTCCGGTGAATTTCGTCTGTTAAATTTAAACAAATTCAAATACAAATACCGATAAATGATATTCAGTAAGCAAAAAGATACTATGTTTTGGATTGCGGGTTAAGTGATAGGGTGGGTTAAGGTGCTTCCAGGGGCAATTCATAGAATACTGACCAAAAAGTGTTCATCAAATATCAAATACCAAAGTTGTTAATGTATTTGAATACCAGCGAAATGTGTTTTGAAAAGGATTTAATTAATTAATACCATTTATTGGAATATCAGCCCATTTTAGTGTAAAATAATGACATAAGGTGTTATGTCACATAGCTACTATGAAAATAAGGCAAAATATGTCGGTTTGGGTATGTCATTTAAAATTTAAAAAAAAAAAAACAGGCATTTTCACAGTAGGAGAGCTAGTGAACCCTTCGAGTAAAGTTGGGCTTATAAGGTTAGACATTTATATAGAGATGAGTCATAGCATGTTAAGTAGGACAATCATCACTTGGCAAGCATCAGCCCTGCATATCATCACCCTGTATATTTTTGAGAGTTTTAAAAATTATAAAAAAACTTCGAGCTGTAAGCTTCAAATGTTTCTAGAATTTAGTTCATTCATAGTAAGGTTTAAAAAAATTGTCAGGCGTTCTCAATGAGCACAAGTACGTGCCTGGCGAACTGAAAGATGTGGCTGATTTAGATGGCCATATTTCCAAAACTAATAAAGTTAGATGTACCGAATGTGGTATTTTCTTAATGCTTGTTTTGAAGATGTTTTTACTAGTAATATAATATACTCATTAAAAATAAAACTTTCTTTTCCACCCTTTCTATTATCACTAGTATACGTTAAAAATATCTTTAAAAGATCTTTAACTTTACTTTATTAGTTTTGAAAATATGACCATCCAAATCAGTCACACCTTCAGTTTCCCTGGCAGATATTTGTGCTCATCAATCTAGCTTTACAGGCCCAACGTTATTCGAAGGGTTTACTAGCTCTTGGACTATCAGTTTGCTTTATAGTTATGTCTGAACATGTTTATTTTATTTAATGTCTCAATAATCTCGAACAGTTTAGCTGTAATACGATTAGACAACAAAACTTCGAAAACCTTAGTTCACCAAAAATTTCGACGGATTGAACTACGGAGTTTAATTCACATTTCTTATTTCAGCAAGTTCTTTTATTTATTACCCATATTGCAAAAAGCATAAAAAACTTAGTCCTTTCTATTGGATTTAAAGTAATGGGACTTTATTTTTTAAGTTACTTTCTGCAAGCCCTTTTATTTGATACCCATACTGTAGAAAGAAGTGCATTGAATATAAGTAGTGCACCATCTTGGATTTAGAATGACGCCACACATGCCTAATTGATTATTTGTTTTTAAGTTAATTTTTTCAATGCTTCATTTTTTTACCTTTATCCAAAAACAAATTTTTAATCCATCCAAACAAAAACGTTTACCACTGTGAAAATGACAGATACCTCAACTTCGATGTGTGCTGAAACAAATCGAAAAGAATTTGACATTCTAAAGAAGAGTAATGAGCCCGTTCGTCACATAAAAGGGGACAAATATGAAATCCCTAGGCGAAGCTTTTCGAAATATATCGTGCGCACCACATTAAACACTGGATATTTGGACAATAGACACTTCCCATTGTGTATTGAGTGTTTTATATGTATATACGGGGTAAGGAACAGTTGGATGCACTTTATTTGCAATTATTCGGATGCCCTTTTAATGTGAGGGTGCGCTTTTCATTGAATACATTAGCTGAAGTGGTTGGATAAGGGTGACAAGTGACAGAGATGATTATTTGGATGGTTTTGAAATGTCTTGGCCAACTGGTTTTCTGAAATCTATGAATAATTTATATTTATGGGTTTATAATGAATTCTGTTTGAAAGAGATTATAAAGCAAAGGAAATTGTGCAAACAGGGAACATTCATTTGAGTTAAAGATAAAGAACTTTAATTGAATAGCTGCACTAATACAATTTTAGATACGAAGAATTACAAATATGTCACAGTTTTTAATAGATGATGTTAGGGTACCAATAATGTTAAATTAAATTAAGATCACTGACACGAGGTAAGTACTGTTTGTTTAATAAAGGATAATAATTCTTTTAGGCTTTATTTTTAACTAGAGAATATCTACGTTACCAGGTACTATTAAAATTAAATTACATTTAAAATCAATCCATTTTTTTTGCATTTCTGTTACACAAATGACTTGCTCGCTAGATTGTAGCACTTATTTTTAAAGGGAGTGTGTTGTTTTGTTGGGGCGTAAAGTACTTTTTGTACTTATAATAACCTCTACATATTGAATTTTATTTGTTAACGAAGACAATACCTCATTTGTGACGTGTGAAAAAAATGTTAAATGGGCGTAAAGTTTGTTTTAAAAGAATATGTTTAAAAGTTTATTTTTTTCTCTTATGAAGGCCTAAAACTTAAGTTTATGTGTTTAGTAGATTAAAAGGTATTTTAGTAATAAGGGACTAAATTATTTAGATATTTAAACGGAAAAAAATACAATTTTAGGCAGCAGATTTTACAGTCTGGGGAATAAAGGACAGTGAAAAGTTTGGGGCCTTTCATAAACTGTAAAGTGATTTATAATAAAGTTTAAAGTACTATAAAGAAGAATCTTTTGTAAAAGCTATGTGTTGGAAAATTCCATTAGATAATTTCTAGAAACAGAAGCCAAAAAATACCTTTAAAAGGTTGACAGATTTCCTATAGCTTAAAACTAATTAAGAAAAGAAGGATTTTCTGTAAAAATATACTGTGAGTCAAAAGATTCACGCTTTTTAACGCTGCTGTCCCCATAATTATGTTTACTTTTTGTTTGGCAAAATTTCTAGCCCACAAGCAATAAAAAAGTATAAGCACACTTATTTTCCGGCCAGCATAATCGTGTTTTTCAAACATTAGACTTGACAAGGTTTTTCATTTGAGCATCCCAACATTAAAATTGTGAAAGCTTTAAAACTAACTATTTACAAACTAATCGTCAAATAAAAGGAAAACTGAAGAACCAGGATTAAAGTTAGGGTACTATAAATAAGTGAGAAAAGAAACTATTTATTTTAATATTTATTCTTTCGGTAAATTGTGTGTTAAAATTGCCTATGACATACAGGGTGTTTCCTAAGTACGGTACAAAACCTTAAAAGGTGATTTCTTATGCCTTTTTATAAAAAAATCCTATGAACAAATGTCCGAACTTGTTTTATTTCTGAGATACAGGGCATTTAAATTTAAAAAAAGTCGGTATTTTCTATAAACTTTCCAAACGCTTTAACAGATTCAAATAAAATTTCATACACCTATAAAATGTAATAAGGCTTGTATAGCTTTACCTAGATTTAGATTATTGTGTCCAGTAGCGTCTTAGTGGGCACCACAGTCAATATTATTGAAAAAAAACGCAACTGGCTTTTTCAAAAGTTTTTATATTTTTTCCGATTAGGAAATAAAAATGCAACATTTTAGTTTCTTGTATTGTTATCTTGTTTTACTTTGTTTTCGTGACGTCACTCAATAAGTAATATTAAAAAGTACAGGAAATAAAATTTATTAAAATAAAAATAACAATTTTAACCTCAGTTAACAAGAAAAATTACGATTTTTAATAAAATACACGACTGCTTATTTATTTTGGGGCAAACATTAGTTTATTTGCTATTTTCTTTTCCTTTTTTACCATTTTGTCTTTGGCTACTTTTTAGAAGAAATTAAATTGGCTTTATTTTTTATTTTTGACACAAAAAATGACTTGCTTAAGTTTCGTGCAGTAATTAGAAATCACCCTGTATTTATTTAAAATGTATCCACCACACAAATTAAAAGTAAATCCTAAAATTATTAAAGATTGTTACTTCAAAAAAGAGAAAAACAAGTATTATGTGTTTTGTAATCTGCTTAACTTTTTAAAATACTAATTCTTAATTACATAAAATAAAAATTTAAGAAAAAACGTTATTTTCTATTTCCCCGTAACATAAAGTAAGAAAATATTCTTCGTACGAGAAATCTAAAATTGGTAGTCGCCAATTCAATCATAAAAATCATCCCTTCGCCCACATTCAGTCAATTTTCATAAATTTTATAATCCAATTGCAAAGGTATTCATTTTAAATGGAAACCCAATTTTAGGACCTTAAATAAATTTTTGAAACGTCTAGAACTGTTTGTGTTTTGGACCGTCATCAGCAAAAAGGTTTGGCCTCTCCCAGAATAGCTGATCAAAATGTATTGAATGATTTGGCGAGTAGTAAGGCCAAGTACACACACTTGCGACTATAAGAGATGCTGGTTTAAAAAACAAAAAGACTGGCATTTTTTTTAAATTTACCAATGTATACACAATACACAAATTTTAAATCAAAATGAATGTTATAAAGCGGTATATTAAACATTCCTAAATTAACTGTAAAAATCTAATTTCATAGGAAAAACATTTGTTTCAATTTTTTTAACACCAAAACATTAAAAAACCATTTAAATTTTGAGAATTAAAAAACTTATTTGGAAAAGATTGCAACCCCTAAACTAGGTTCAAGGTCAAAATTATTTTAAAATAATCTAATTATAAAATAAGTTCTTAACAAGGCAAATGTAAACTGATCCCTCGGACGCGCTCCAAAAAAATAAAAAACTTTTTATTAAAAATTATTGATGATCCGACTAAAAATGTGAAAAACTTTTTAGTCAGTAATAATTTTTATTAAAAAGTTTTTCACATTTTTAAGGTGCGTCTAAGAAATCAGTTTACTTTTAACAGCTTCCTAAAAACTTCTTATATTATTGAATTATTATAAAATAATTTTTCGCGGAAGCTCTTGAAGCCATGTTTAGGGATGCAACCTTTATATATATATATATATATATATATATATATATATATATATATATATATATATATATATATATATATTTATATATATATATATATATATATATATATATATATATATATATATATATATATATATATATATATATTTTATATTAAATAATTTGTTATTGTTAATTTTTCTTTAAGTTATCTTAATTTTTATGATAATGTTGCAAGAGCAAAAATCCCTTTATAATATATATTAAATATCTTTATTCTGGAGAAAAGCCAAATACTATTTTGGACTGGGTGTATGTGCACATCTAATCAAATCTAAAAACTAGCATCAGTGCTACTTGTCAAGTAAAAGTCACAGCTCTTTAGTGCTTAAACAAGTTTTAAAATTTAAAACTTTTTTACCTTACCCATAAAACAATTAACATATCCGAATTTGGTATAAAATTAACAAATATCCCTTAACAAAGGTTAAAATTTAAAATATTTTTTAAGAGCACAGCCTTTTTTCTCGACCATTTTGTTCCATGGAGAACATGCGCAACGCAACCACTTACAAAATAAATAATTGTAAATAACCATCAGAAACATATACTTCAAAACTATTTTTACTTTTATCGAAAATTTTGTAAAAATATTGCATGGTTAATGCGTGACAATGTCCAAGAATTATGATTCTTTCGTTAAAGTTATTAAAATTTATAAGGAAATGTGAGAACTGACCCGATCATCTGAAAGAATTAAACATAAACAAAATATAAAACTGAACCATAAATAGATATTGACGGTATAATAATTAAAGGTCTGACTGCGATCACAGTCGCTGCTACCAATCACCGGTTATTAACAAATCATTTTGGTAGCTGCTACTTGCACCTGGCGATAGCAGTGAAAAAATCACTCTTTAATATTCGCAGTTCGCAGAGGTGGCGCTGCCCGTAACCACAACATTAAACGGCGACTGCGATCGCTGGATGGTGATTGTGATTGCAATTCAGTGATTCCAACCTCTTTCGTTTATGTTTATGGTGATTTATGCATGTTTACGTTAGTGAAACGGGATGCGAATTGGCTTGCTTACCGGATGAAAACTATTTTTTTTTATTAATTTAATTTGTTATTAAATCTATGGCGAATGGGTTGCCCAAAAAATACGATCAAAGCTATAAATGTTTATAAAAAAATTAAGATATTTGATATACTTCGTGTAATGTCCGTTTTTTTTTAAATATATACATTTACTTATAGGCTAATGCAAATCAATAATTAAATTATATGTATATTAAATGACAGAATGTATTTAAAAATTATATTTTTTTTCATTCAATTTTAACAAGGTTAACTACTACTTTATCTTTAAAAATTTAGCATGTTTCCGTAAAGAGTAATAATATCGCAGTTTTCAGTAGCAGCTAGTTTTTAATAGCAGTAGCAGCGATCACCGATATTAAAAATCACTGTTAAGCTCACCGCTAGTAATAATGCGTTTAAATTTACTAGTTCTGATTTAGTAAATACAGTTCGTCAAAAGTGAATATTCGTCTCAACTTTTTAACACTAACACATTAAAAACCCATTAAATTTTTAAGTAATAAGTATAATAAATTATAAATTTTTATTATTTCTTTTGGTAAATACGCCAAAATAAATGGTTTTATATATCCGTTCACAATCCAATCCCGATAACTTCTAAAAAGACACCAATACCGATCAGATTACAATCGCAAAGTCATAATTTTTTCCATTCATTAAACTTTAACCGAATTTAGCGCAACCACTTAGGGAAAATAATGATGGATAATCACCAGCAACATGAACTTCAAAACTTTTTGAACTTTCACCAAGACTTTTAACATTCATTTACTTTAGTTTCTCAAGAACGGGCGAGTTCATTAATTATTAACAGGGTTTAAACTTCTCTTGATCTTTGAACTGTTACACTGCAAAGTTAGATTGCTTCGTAGATAGCCAAAACTGCTTTTTCGCAACTTTCAAGTCCTGGATTAACTTCCACTTAACCGTAAAGATACGGGTCTGGTCGTTGTTAAATTTTTCGATCCTCTGGCATGGAAAATCGCAAGTTCCCTTTTAGTAATGGAGAGTTTCCTGCTTTCTTTCTATTGAAAGGTCAAAAGCTTTTTGGTGTTGCCTTGCCTTTTAAAAAATAAAAATGCTAATAAGATATTCCGATATATCTTTATATACGGGGTGAGAAATTAGGACGTGAATGTTAAAGCTAGTAGACTGAGCTTAAATAATGATATTACTTTGTGTAAAAAAGGTCTGTCAATTTTATTCTAAAATATAGCCTGTCAACTTTTGTTGACAAGTTATTGACCTAATTAATTAAGAAAAAAAATTATACCCGACGAATCAACTTTTTCTACCAATAGAGTATACATTGGAGATGTACTATTTTGTATAAATCGCACTTGAAAAACATACATTTCAACCATTTTAAAAGTAATAAAAACCACATTTTTATTAAATCATTAGTTAATCAAGATAAAATTATTTAAAACAGCGTTTATGTGCATCATGATGTTCAGTTATATACAGGCTGTTACGAATTCGAGGAACCATTAAGATCTCGGAAACAGTAAGGGATACAGGGTTGGTTAAATTGGGGCAAAGTTGCGCGTCTTTATGCTTAACAATATTCCATTTAAAAAATTTAAAAATTTACAGCGGTTCCGGTATTATCCGACAAAAAGCGAAATTTTGCGAAATAGTTCTTATTGTTTTATCGACTCATTAACATTGCCACTTTTTCTGCTCTATAAAATGATGTCACTAAATTTAAAATCCGACGTTTTGTCTTTGAGCAAACCATCATTAACTTTGTTTTTAAGTCTTAATACAACGACATATCACACTTAACATTTATGCGACGTTTTGAACAAAAACCTCATCATCCACTATTTTATTTTACGTTTACGTTTTAATTACAAACGATTTTGGAAATTTTCATTTAAAGGTAAGCATGCATATATTTATTTCTATTACTACTAATTTTTTCCTTTTTATAATTTATTTATTTATAATTTAACTATTAAGCTACAAGAATTAAGTTAATCAAACGCCTTTATCAACTTCATCGTAGCCTGTCATAAAAAAAGGATGCATACTTACTAACGGAAATTTCCCCGAACGTTTGATGTAAAATCGTTATTTATAATGGCGAAATGGTAAATGATGATGGTTTTTCGGTTTGAAATACCGCACAAATGTAAAGTGTAATATATCGTTCGTTTTACAATTAAATTACGAATTTACTAGGTTTAAAACCAAATATATGGCACATTAAAAAAAATGTTGATAGTGGCGGCGCAAAGACGAAACGTCAGATCTTAAATTTATTAACATCATTTTATAGAACAGAAAAAGTGGTAATGTTAATAGGTCGTTGGTTTTACAATATCTCTTCAAATAAACAGAGAAAACATTAAGAACTGTTTTGTAAAATTTCGGTTTTGATTAGTTTGGAACGGCTGCAAATTTTTAAAATTTTAAAACGGAATATTATTAAACATAAAAATGCGCAACTTTGCATCAATTCAACCAACCCTGTATATCTTACCGTTTACGAGATCCTAATGGTGTTCCTCGAATTGGTAATAGCCTGTATATGCAGGAGTTAAATCTAGAGACCAAGATACATTTAAATATGTCAACAATCCAGAGTATTTTAGAACGTGGATCAAACTTCTAGGGGTTATTCAATGCAATAGTAGAAACTATTTAAGTATAGGGACCTACATGTGTCCGGGAAAGTGTCCCTACTTTACTACAGCCCTAAGACCTGTAAAAATCCGGAAAGACGATGAGTTGCCAAAATAGTATTTAATGCACTTAATTTTTACCTTTTGTATATAACATTATCACCAGTGTCTGTTGCAAAGGTTTATAACAATCATATTGTTCAGCACAAGCTTACCTAAATGTCAAATTATCCTGTAAAAGCAACAAATACTTTTTGCTTTAAAATTCCATATAAGCAAAGACAATTGTAGTTTCACTATAGACATCCAGAACAATGCTAAATTTTTGGTCATTAGCTTGGACGCTCGCTTCGTGGAATTTATGAAGCGGGTATCCATCGAGTACACACGTAAACAGTTCGTAAAATTTGTCGCTTCCTAAATTTAGCCAAGCCAGCATCCAAACTGATGTTCTGGGAGTCTATAGTGAAACTACAAGTATCTTTGATATAACATAAACGATTTTAATAACAGAAATTTCCATAATTTTCAGCGTGATGATCCAGAACACGAGCCTTTTAAAGTTAAGGAAACAATTCGGATAAACTATTACGTAACCTTGAGAATATCCGAAGCACTGTCTCCAATTTTACGACAAAATGGACGTATTGTTCACATTTCTAGTGCTACGGGACATTTATCGGAAATCCAGTCAGATATTATAAAGGGGAAACTTAGTGACAGAAAGCTGACGGTTCATGGATTAAATAGGCTAATGGATCAGTATGTCCAGTAAGTTTATGTTTATTTTCCATTAATAGGAAAATTGTAATGGTTCCGATTAAATTGGGCTTGTGACGTTTTATGGTTTTAGTAACTTTTTGAATAATGCGTATTACATTATATACGGGGCGTGTCAAAATTTAGGATCCCCCACATAATTTTTAAATAGTTTGGTGTATTTTAATTAAAATACCATAGTAAAACAACATAAAGCAAATTGGAGAATAGAGATAACAGAAATAAATTGCAATACAAATATTGGGCGCCATTAAAAAAAAATTAAGGGTAAAGTCTTATGGCACATTATTTTAAAGCTCCCCTTAAGTACCTTATAACTTAAACAATAAATTTAATACCTTAAGATACCCACGACCAAATAGAGGTATTTTATTATAATAATTACCTAAATACCTTATTTTGATGGCCATATTTTCAAAACTAACAGAGTAAGATGCACTAAATGAAAATTTTTTTAAAGATCTTTTAGAAATATTTTTATTGGTGATACTGGTGATAATATACAGGGAAAGACAAGACAGTCTATATTTTTTTAATGAACCACCATACGTATTATATCACCATTAAAAAGCTAGGTTCTCTGGTTTTGGTTTTTTATTAACAATTTTGTCAGTACATTGTATTTTGTCACAACGTTTGGCAAGAAGGCGTTTTTGAAGATAAAAACTAGGTTCTGGTAATAATTTTACTGTAGTCGCTCCAGAGATCGCCACCTACCGTATTATGCCGGCTTTTAAAGTGATATACCTTTTTTGAGACACTCTGTATTTAAAATTTAAATTAAATATATATTTAGTCAGCACTTGACAGTGAATGTTTAGGATTGATTGTAACTAATATTATTATTACTTAAAGATGCTGTAGATGGTAAAGATGTAAACAAGATTTGGGGCAAAACAGCTTACGTAACATTTAAAATGGCAGTCAGCTGTCTCGTTGGTATAAAGCAAAAATATTTAATGCGTAAAGAACAAATCGAAATAGTTCTGTAAACTCTATTTAAACAGGTAAAGTACATAGTTTGTAATAAATGTGCTTTTAATAAACACATATAGATTGCTATATTTTAACCCATTCGCGAATAACTTTGGAATAAATTCATTCATCAGTATGTGGTTTTGCAGAAAGCCTATTTTCATCAGAAATACAAAAATATTCAAATTTAATCTTTACTTCACCAAACTTTATAAATTATTTTTTCGTTGCGCGGGGCCTCTAGGTAGTTGCCTACACTGCTACATGGATAATCCAGCTTTGAATAAAACACCATGTATATTGTTCTTTATTTTTAGAATTCAAGCTTTCTGCCTTTAAAAAGGTTCATTCGATAAAATTACTAGTATTTTTTTGTCAAATAATAGTCTTAGTTGCTACGAAGCTCATGTTTTTTATACCATAACTTACATGTTTTTAAAAGATAAATAATGAATCTTAGAAATGTAAAAAACCATACAGGTTTTTGCATGTAAAATACCAATGTTGCCCCATACTGGAAAATTAACTATTTTATTTTTGTGCTAATTTTGGCGAAAAGAACATTACCCATCAAAATGGGTCTAAATATAGACTGGTACACTGTATTTTATAAAATGGAGATTCGATAATAAAAGGGAAATGGTTGTGTAAGTCTGCCTTATCATACGTGAGGTCATATCGGGAGATCACAGATTATACAGGGTGATCAAAAAGTAATTTCAATTTTTTGAAAGTCAAAATAGCAACATCTCTCTTATTTTAATTGGACCACCCGTGTTTTTTACACCACATGAAGGCAAACCAAAAAAATTAGCTATCTTTCAAATGGTGTATAGGTTTGCCTATACACTCATCGTCTTTATAACTTTTGAGTAATTACTGGTTTTAACATATTATTTATTATCCAAATGTCTACTTGAAACATATAGTAGGGCTGGTGTGATATAGTCTATGCCCATTTACTAAGCCGCTATTACAAAGTAATGCAAATTTGTTGGATAAATAGCACAACATTAAAAAGTGTTTGTATTATCTGCCACTATTTTTGAAATTCACAGAAAAAAATCATTAGTTGCTTATAATGCTACTTCCAATAACACTTATTTTAGCTGAATGTGGTAATGATAAAACTTGTGTTTTTAAACAATCCTAATAACGCCTCTGGTCAGTTATGACGACATTCTGTGACGTATAACTCGTTTCTTCCATTATCCATAATCACTGTATCAAATTTTTAAAGCAACTGCTATGTCACAGCCAACTTTAATTTAAATAAACATTTGGACTAAAAATTTGTAAAAACAGATTTTACTAAATAGGCACAAAAGATAGGTATAGGCATATAGGTGCTCCATTTAAAATAAGAGAGATATGGGTATTTGATTTTCTGAAAAATTGAAATTATTTTTGATCACCCTGTACAATATTTGATTTTGATTTGACCTACGTATGATATGGCAGACTTTTCCTAATCTTGTTACACATTTTAAAGTTTAAAGTGTTAAAAGTAAAATCAATTTAATTTTACCTCTGCATTTTCAAAAAAACCAAATATCACAAAAACGAATAAAATTAGACACTTAGTACTATAAACAAACTTGAGTTATTTTTAAATTAGAATCTTAAACCGTCATAAAATATAGGGTGTTCCATTTATAAAAAATATAACTTTGATACGTCACACTTTCTTGAAACACCCTCTATAGGCTAAAATAATTTTATACTGTGGTCTTATCCGACCTGCTTTCTTTTTAAAGAGTGTAAACCACTGGCGGCTTGTTTTGAAGGCAAAGGAGGCTGAAGCCTCACCAAACAAATTTAACCATATAAATGCGGCAATACAGAATTTGTGTTTGCATTTATGTAAATATAACGTATTTTGCTTTTAATAGGTGCGGTATCCCAAAACAGCTCACTCTCGGCCTCGTGATTGCCAATATGGTCTTTGGGGCTGCCTCTGTTCTCAATGCACCGAGCCAGCCACTGGTGTCCACAGGGTGTAAACATGTCCAAGTCGGAACTTTTTTTATGAAACAACTAAAAAATATTTAATTTAACATAGGTACCTATTAAATATTCCATTTTTATTAACGGTCTTAAATATTGGGTTTTGTAAAAATTGAATTTGGGCGTATAACACATAACTTCATTTATTTTTATGCAGGGTGTCCAGGAGGGTGAAAGACGTCTCCTATGTATAAAACAGAAGTTTTTAACAAGCAATAATTTTTGAAAATTTGTAACTTCCAGTAGTTAAAACTAAGACGTTTAGGACATACATATGTTCATATGCAGTTTTGTTCTAATTTTGTGGAATCACCTTTTACAGCCTACCGGTAGAATAACTAAACACTCTGTATCTGATATTTCATTTAAAAGTAAAAATTAAATAAAGATTTCCTAAAGAAGCTGTCACAAGAAACAATAAATTACCATTTTGGAGAGGCACATAAAAGGGAAAATGCAAGCATCTCTTAAATAGACTATTAATTTTGTATAGAATTTCACTATAAAATCGTCTTTTCAGCGTTCAGCTATCATCTTAATGGATTCATGGAATATTAATCAAAATTTAAGGACACCGGTAACTGTAGCAAACAGCGGCGGAAGTGGGCAATTTAATTATTAAATTTTAACTAAAATTATTTTTTAAACGGTTCTACTTAGCTTGACCTGTTAATTTGTTATTTATTTATTTTTGGTCAAATTTAGTAATTGGAATTTGGCTGGACGGATCGAGATAAAATTTGGTAAACACTTCAATTCTTAATGACAATATAATATAATTAATTCATTCGTTGCGATAGTAAATTCAAAATCGGCAGCCGATACAAAATGGCGAGTATGATTACGTCACAACAACCTAAATATGGGTGGGAAAAAAAACTTCAAAATGGCCGCTGCCACAAAATGGCCGATTACATATTTTGTCCACAACTACATCAAAATGGGTTAGTTTATATCCAAAACTAAAACCACTCTTGACGGGATTATCTTGTATCACCTGTAACTCCTTTTGCGCCCACAATAACAATATTAAGACAAGAAAACCCTAATCTTATTTTTAAAAAACATGCTCGTTTTGAAATTCGAAATAAGTTTTTGTTTAATCAAGGTAGCTTTATATCTAATCAAGAACTTGTTAAATTTTGGATGAAGAAAAATTATTATTTTTAAATAACTCTTAAACTCATATTATTTTAATTACTTCTACAGTTCTCTTAATATTTTGACTGGCTTTAACCAATTATTTGCTTTAGGATTTACTCAAGTGTAACTTCTTTTACCTAAAACCTCTACATTATCGACCTAATATTAGCTATACTTGGATTGAGTTTAAGCATCTTGCTTGGACAGTAATTCTATTTGAAAGTGCCGCGAAGAACACGCGGTGCGGTGGCGCTCACCTCGACCAATAGCAACGCGCTTTGCGGCGGGATTTGATCACGCCATTTTCATGTGTCCGAGACTCGAGATGGTGTATAGCGGGTGTGAATGTTTATGTCGATTTGAATATGGAATTGGAAAATTTGCTCACTGAATGGGAAATGATGGATTTAATCCCCATTTTCAAGGTAAGTACACAAAGTAACAGTACAGTAACATTTTTTATATCAGGTGCAAAATACTTTTATAGGTTAGAATAACTAAACGTGTTTAAACAATTAAAAAAAATCCATATAGGTAGGAATATGCTTTTAAGGTGGGTTTTCACGCTCATGCAATTTGCACAAGTTGATTTGTGCATGCCATTTGTACAAATTAGACTGAACTATTTATTACATCCGTTTTTACGGGCAAATGTATTTGCACAAATTTGCTGGTAATTATCTACAAACCGGACGCATCGCCGATTTTAATGAAATTTGGTATACGGGGGTTTTGTGGGCGCTGATCACGAATGTGAAAGAATTTTTAGTCGGACTCGTTTCGTTCTCGAAATATTCATCTTTAGACTTGATAACCAAAACTAACCTGAATTCACTATTTCTCTCCTTCTTTTTGCACTCAATTCTTGATTGAAAGGTAAATTGGTACACAATATTTGATTTCCACCTCTAATAACCCCATTTTTCTATTTATTTTAACCGTTTTTTCTATAAAATCGCAAAGCTTCACTTTCAAACATTTTAATCGCAGTCTGTCATTGTCACTGCCACTGAAAGTGAAGCTTTATTATTTTATGGAAAAAATGGATAAAATAAATAGAAAAATGGTGTTTTAGAGGTGGAAACTAAATATTAAGTACCAATTTAGCAGAAAACTCAAGAATTGAGTGCAAAAGAAAATAGTGAATTCAGGTTATAATTTTATGAAATGTGTTTAAGTATAATACTGTTTGTTTATAAGGCATGGCTCTTCTATTTTATGTTAGATTACTTTTAAAATCTCTTGGTGCTTTTTTTAATTCTTCCAAAAGTATTCGTATTTTCAGTTCGTACAGGGAACAAAACTAAGGATGTTTTAATGTTTTTAGAAAGGTTTTGCTTATATAGCTTAGGTAGTATATTTAGCATTAAACTAAAAGCAAAACAAATTATATTTTTACCATTCTGTTAATTTCAGGTGCCTGACACAAAAGAGTTTCTATCTGTCTTTACTGCTTGAAACTTGTTGAAAATATGGAAAATGTCCCAAGAAGGTCTTATGAAACAAGAGTAGTATCCAGTTTATCATATCTTGTAAATTTTAATATTTTTTTAAGTTCTAATATTTTAGTTAAAACAATATAAAATGTATTATACTTTTAGTGTACATTTGAAATATTTAGGGCAATATTATTAAATTATGTGTTTTTATTGTGTTTACTTCAAATAATTATTTTTGCAACTGGGTTCATACCTTAAATAAAATTCAGGGCGTCCTTCCCGTAATGACATTGATTGATATAAAATACATTGGAGTCAAGAAAATTTTAAAAATTGTGTCACATACTAAGACTGGTGGAAGACTTATAGGACTAAACTATTTTGTAAAATCTGACTCTTTTGATTATATCGAAAAACTAAAATTTTTAAAAATATGTTGTAGTTTAGTTTTGTAGCAGTCTTAAAATGTGAAACACTTTTTAATTTTTTTTTGGCTCTAATTTATTTTATGTCAATCCATGTAATTCCCGGGCGGAACTCAAAATGTATTCTAAGATATGAAACTATTTGCAATAATATTTAATATGCTTTGTTTAAACTTATCGAATTTTAAATCTAAGCAAAAATAGTGTTTGTATTAAAAATAATTATTCTTTAATAAAGATAATTTAGATTTAACCTGAGAATTGCATATAATTAATGCAATAATTCTTATACTTATTCCAAGTTTAGTTATTCTTAAGCAAATCGCAATTACAATTTTCATTAAAAGATTACTATACTTAAATAAAGCCCAGTTTGTTTTATATTAAGAAAGCTAAAATATTCGGCCCAGTATAGCTATACTTATTTAAATAATATATAAAATTAAATTAAATAAATTTTTAATATTGATTAAAGGGGTATATGTTTTCTCGAACAAGATTAGTTGTTATTGCGGATATATGAATGTAAGCTTGCATTTAGTCAAGATCATTACTCTTGAATATAGTGGATATTTTTTCGTACCTGCTCTTTATTAATTACGATTTAAAAAAAATATATCAAATGCTTTTACTATCTTTAATGAGCTTTGGTCGCTAATGACCAAATCCATTATTTCGTTACGTATTCCTGAAGACAAAAACATATTTAATTATTTAAAAACAAACCATAAAACACTCACCAAAACACTATTAAAGAAAAAGTCCATAATATAATATAATAATGCGTTTAGCTGCGTACCAAAATCTTTTTTTTTTTCGTAAATACAACGGACGCCTAAAAAGTACTTGGCCCGACAGTAAAACTCAAAGTTGATTTTTAATACTATACTATTTCAAACAAGAAGGTCTTTGAACCTTCACCTTTTACTTCAAATTCTTGTTTTTAAACTCGGTGGACATTATACCTTTAAAAATACAGCACCGATCGTTAAAAAAATTTTAGCACTATTTTATTTTTATAATTTTCGAGGTGACGCCAACAAGTTTTTAATTTGTTTATATTTCTAATTCTTATAAATGCAAATCCTTATTTGATAACTGGTTATACAAGTGATATTTAAAGTAAATGAATGTATTGATTTTTATTCTAGGATTATAAGTTGGTTATAAGTAACTTAACAGAAGGTTTGGAATGATAAGCCGTATAAGCCCCTTTTAATTTTTTTAACCACCACCCAGCAACCATATTAAAATGTCAATCGATTCGAAATCTGTCATTAATACTCTTAAATGCATATAGCATTAATTTTATTACTCAAATTTTAAGTTTTTTAAATTGTTTTATTTAAAAATTAAAGTTAGAGGGGACATTAAACAAAATGCGCTTTGCATATTTCTCTGCAAGTTTCCTTTTAAATAAAGTGTTTTATTTTTTTTTTTTTTGTGGAAAGGAAAGTAATTAAAAAGGTTTTAAAGAAATTCCTTAGATAATGAAAATACTAGGTATCAGAACAACAATACCAGAAGTTTACCGATGGCATCGTGTTTCATAATCAATACCATGAAAATATTAGAACACCCTCGTAAATTATACCTAACGTTCATTTTTATTTTGTCGCATTAAAACTATTATTTAAATTACTTTTTTATTACATTTTTTCTTATAATTTTATTATCAATTGATGGCTTAGCAAAAAAATATGTATTACAATATTACCAATATAAATGACGTGTTTTTGTTTTTATGCTTCATATTTTATACTTTGACATTAAAAAAAAATTATATAAAGATGTAACTTATTGGTGTATTTAAAAGTGGTAAAATGAAAAGGCTAATAGAGTAAAAATATTGTTTTTACCTTATACAGTATGCCCCAAGATAGGTGTTAAAAGGGACAAATAAACCAAACATTTTTAAATTTTAAAACAAAATTTGGAAAAACTGCATGGTCCAAAACTGTGAAAAAAATGTTCAGCATAAATAAAAAAACCTTTAAATAATTAAAATAAAATAAAAACTGCGACACCCTGTATCTCGCAAATAATCCACTTTTCGACCAAGGTAAAATTGCGTTAAGTCTTTATATTTTGGTGCAAAGCATCTATGGTAGCCTTCTGTACAGACCTTTTAGAGACACCCTGTAGATTAATAATATTTTACAAATAAACATAAAAATAAACAAAATAACATTTAAGTTTAGTTCGCTTAACAATATTTGTCTAACTGGTGTCTAACTGTTAAAATTTTATTAATTATTTTTTAATCTCTTAAAAAGATAGCTTAGCGCTTAGGTGACAATTTTATGGGAAGATTCTATACAATAATAATAATCCGCTTACGAAGTTCATTATGTCTTTTTGGTCTTGTCAAAAGAGTAATTAATTATTTTTTGTATCACTTTTGTTACTACACGGTCTCTTTTTTGAACAAAAATGTAAAAAAGCTCTAAAAAGGTTTTGGATTTTGGTAATTATTAAAAGGCGTCGCGTCGCAAGACGTGTTAAGATGAGTTACAAGCCGTCAAAGTTCAATTTTTATTTTGATTTTCTCGCTATATTGCGTTTGTTTTTAAACCTATGCAGGTTGATATTTCGGCGCAGCAAATCGAGCTTTGCTAGATTCTAAAATTTTTAAGATAAAGTACTTTTTAAACACCTCAGAGGGCACTTTACCTAAAACTTAAAATTTATTTACATCATTACTTTTTATTTTGAGAAATATCGAGCTGGGGCATATTTTATCGACAACTGAAATCTTAAAAATAAGGTAATCTTTATTAATGTCAATAAACCCCACCGTTTAGGCACCAATTGACATCAAAGTTTTTATCAGTCTCAATCAAATTACCTACATACATACAGGATGTCAGTAACTCAACCGACAAACTTTACAGGGCAATTCTACAACGGAAAATAGGAAAAAACCTCATGAACATATGTCCTAGGCGCCTGAGTTTTGAACTACGAGGTGTTAATTAAAAAAAAAGTTTTTAAAAATATTTAACACACTGTAGTTTAAAAACTAAGACATGGGATAAGGTCAAATCGTACAAAAAAAGCCATGTTTTCGTGATTTTTTTCTGACGACACAGTTAAAATTTATTTACTCAACCAATGGTACATTAAAGTATGACATTCGAAGAATGTTTCATCAAATTTTTACAAAAAATATTAAAAAATACGGCAATGGCAGCAATTGTTCGGACGTGTCTCGAAAAAAGTTGAATTGCGGTGCCCCTCATAACTTGGTGCTGGATCATCCGAAATCAAAAAATCAAAGTTCATTCGTTAGATAATAGTTTTCCCCAGGTAACGCTGTCGAGTTTTTTTGTTTCCAAATTTTTTTCATTTTTTCGAACACTTTGAAGTGAAAAACACAATTTTGTGGGAAAAAATCGGCTAATTTGTTATTGCAAAATCAAAATTATGAAAAAAAAAAAACTCGACAGCGTTACCTCGTAAATGATGTACAGAAATAGTGTTTAAAATTTCAAAAGGATCGGTGCAGTAGTTTTGGAGTTATCAGGGGCACCGACTTTGAAAACGTGAGTTGTGAATTGAATACCTTACCCCCCTTAAACCAATGCGCTTAAAAAAACTCGACAGCGTTACCTCGTAAATGATGTACAGAAATAGTGTTTAAAATTTCAAAAGGATCGGTGCAGTAGTTTTGGAGTTATCAGGGGCACCGACTTTGAAAACGTGAGTTGAAATTAAATTCGTAGATAGGTCGCATACGGTGCAGTCGCATACGGTGCACATCAAACTTTTTTTGTGTGCTGGTGTTATTATTCATTAAATAACAGTAAAAGAAATATTTCATTTTAAAGAAAACTTGCAATAAGCGGATGTTTAAATACCCATACAATACTAATGTAACCTTGCAAAAACTAAAAATCGATAGTTTCTTTTTGCTTATTTGCAATTTACTCTGAATAGTGATCGGCGATTATTCTGAAAAAAAATTGTTATTTTACGTGTCGGTTTTAGTTCGCCGGCCAATCTTTTTCGTGATATAAAGTGGATCATTGTTATTTCAATATACATATTTATCGCCTCTCTTTCGAAATTTATTTGACAATTATAAATTTATTGCTTTTACTGTATTAACCAAAAAAAAAAATAAAAAGAAAAAGTTTTAAATAAAAAAACACTTTGAATGGTACCTTAACAATTTTTCAATAAAAAACTAATTTATTTAGATTTTATTTTTCCTTTTATTTAACTAATATACAGGGTGTTTATTTAAAAGCTTACCACTTAAGTTATCTATACAAAAGGACAGATTTAAGAAGATTGTCGAAACACGTCAAGATATTTATAAAAGGGGAACGTTTTTACATAAAATTGGACGGCGCCTTCAACCCCTTTACCCTAGGACTACCACCCCAAAATTCTAAAAAGAAAAGGGGGCGGGTGATACATCATTTTAAAGCTCCTGACGAGTACTTTATAACCCTAGAATATAAAGTCAATATATTTACATTTTAGAAAATGGCGGTACCTACTTTAAAAATTACCCAAATACCTGATTGGGATGGCCGTATTTTAGAAACTGAAAAGGTTAGATGTACTTATTGTGGTATTTTCTTAAAGCTCTGTTATATATATTTTTTTAAATTGTGATACTAGTTATATTATACAGGGTATGGTAATAAAGCACTTTGTATGATATATTACCAATAAAAAAGTCCTTACAAGAGTTTTGAAAAATATCCCATTAAGTACATCTTGCTTTATTACTTGTGAAAATATGGTCATCCCAATCAGGTATTTGGGTAATTTTTAAAGTATCGCCATTTTGTGGTAAGTAAAGATATTGACTTTATATTCTAGGGTTATATGAGTACTCGTCACCAGCTTTAAAATGATGTATTATTAGACCCCCTTCTTATTTAAGAATTTTGGGGTGGTGGCCCTGGTGGTTAAGGGGGTAAATGAGTGCCCTCCAATTTTTATAAAAAAGTTTCCCTCAATAAATATATTGATGTGGTTTGGCGATTTTCTTAAATCTGCCTTTCTTTGCAGATAACTTAAGAGGTAGATTTTTAAAAGATCACCCTGTATAACAAATATTTTCTTTTTTTATCATTTACTGTTTAAAACCAAATAGTATACTTTGTATTCTTTTAAAAAATTTGCATGAAGTATCACTGCAATACATTGCTAATTTCATGTTTAACTGTTAACCCTAAATTATTATTTAAGTTCTGGTGATGATGACCAACCAAACTTAAGACATACAAATGTTATATTAACATTTAAAGGGATTTTAATAAATAATAAGAAAATTATTGGAAGTGGCAAATAGTGCTAGCAGTATTAAGGGAAAACCCTTATTTTGTTACTGCTAAACCTTGATACGCCTATGTGAAGAAGTGTTATTGGTCAACATGACATGCTTTGTATGTATTATTTTTAACCTAAAACTTAAATATTATTGGTTTTTATTTATATGGTCTATTTTATTTGTTTGTTTTGTATAGTTACAAATGAAGAAGTTCTAACTTTTTTAGTATATCTTAAAGACAAAATTTGAAAATAAACAAAAATTACTTTAACCCTTAACCTCATTTCATTTTCAAATGTCAAAGTAAGGAAGGGAAACGACCGACTATATTTTTGGGCACAATTAAAGTCTAGCAGTAACTTTAATAAAGTTTCCCTTATTTAAAACAACTACTGAGCATGCGTAATGTCAAAATACTGCTAAATTTAATACTGCTAGACCTTATATGAATTCCAATAATTCCCTAATCCCTTGAAATGTTACCGTCATCGTATTTCTTTATTTTCTTACCATCTAACCCTATTTATGCAACCCAATATGCATATATATAGTTCATATCTCTAACGCAGTGAAGCGAATGTGCAATCTGAATCAAAAATAATTTATTAAGTACATATCAGCTGTATGATGAATGTCAGAAATTGATCTTCAAATTATTGTGCATCGTAATATGAATGTGTTTTGGACCCTGTATTCTATGTTTCTCGGGAATAGTTTCTCTTGACGCGATTGAAGCACCTTTAATAATTAATAAAAACTGGTAATTTCTTTTGCATCTAATTAAAATAAAACCACAGAAGTAGATGCATAAGTATGTGTTCTATCAATTTAAAACTATTTTTAAAATTCTTATTGCCTTTACGTCTTTAAAGAAAAAAATGTAACGAACTATTTAAAGCCTATAGGCTACAATAATAAAGGTACTTAATATTTTTTAACGAACATTATATTTTAAAATGAAAATTAAAGATATTATATTTGTAACAAAAATATCATTTTGTGCATAATACTAAACTAAATAATGGGGTTTAAAAAATAACCAGTAATAAAAAAATTGAATTAAAATTAAAAAATAAATAGTTTTCTATAGATATATTTTTATTATTTAATAAACATTTTTTATGACAATTAAACTTTTAACAGTTAGGAAAAAACTTTAAAAGTGCAAAAATAATAAAGAGCTGTCAAACACTCTACGACCTGCCGACGATGCAGATTTTCAAACTAGCCAAATATATTCTTTAAGAGTTAAGTGAGATCACCAACCGCAGACCGGTTCCAAACTATTTGGTTCCCATCAGTAAAAAAAAAAGATTTTTTAACACCTAACTTTATTGTTAATATCTTTGATTACCTTTTTTAACCTAAACGCTCACTCTTTTCACGTTTAAATCCCATTTTTTTAAATATTCTTTTCTTGTTTTTTTTGCGTTGTAAGGACTTAAAAGACAAAAAAAATCTTTTTAGATAAATGACATGGGTATCTTTACCCATTTATTAAACACGACATAAGAAAGTAAGGAAGTGCTTGTCGTCTTTTCATTTTCTTATTGTAGATATTTTTATTACATAAAAATGGAGCCAGAAAAAGTTTAATAATGTCATAGAAGTTATAAAAGAATAGGCGCGTAGGTATGTTATTTGATTTATTTTTCACTTGATTCAACTTTTTTTAAAACACTTTTATTTTTGTTAGCCGTAAATTTTTTCAAATTTTAAACTTTAAAACATTATAACAATTTGTTTGTACTTTTGGCTTTCTAAGGCTATTTATTTTATTGACTAACAATAGCATGTTTACTAAAAATAGGGAATAACGTTATTTAGGGTAAGAAAAAACCTTTACGATTTAATTTTAAAAATTATAGCCTAAACCATCATTTTTTTCATGTAACCCATTTTCAAGATATACCTTTCATAACAGCTTTTGATGTAACAACGTCTTATAATTCGATGAAGCCGGCTGCAAGCACCAAAAAATTTGACTTATGTGGCGTTACCTCGCTCTGAGGCGTTCCATTTAAGTCTTAAAGTGCAAGCGAGAGCGCGGAACGAGCGACAAAGAGGCACAATCGGCCTACGCGTTCGGCAGCGTTCGACATCTGTTTCTCTCCTACTTAAGTGAGCGGTCAACGTGGACAGCTGCTATACAATATTACATTTACATGTTTTCGTCAAGTATGAAGTGCAGTGAAAGGTGAATGTCGTGTCAATTGTTTATAGCAATAATAATTGCACACCATTCCATCAGTATTTTCTTATGACGTTGTCACGTTCAACTATCGTCAGTAAACCCACTTTGCGGACAACCGACTTTTTATCTATAACTTCGACTGCTACATATTAAAATAGGACCTTGGTTTGATGTGGAAAGTTTGTATTCAAATGTACCAGTGAATGAATCCTTAAACATAATTCAACTTGAGAAGATGACACGTTACCAGAACGCACTACACTAGCGCTAGATGGTGCGATAAAGTTATGGAAGATATGCCTGCGTAATTTCTACTTTTAAGTGAAAAATGGGTTCTATGCACAGGATAATGGATTACTGCTCTCTTAAGTAGTAGCAAATATTTTTATGGGATGGTTTAAGAAAAAGGCAGAGTTTGGCTGAGGTATGTTAATGATACTTTTATTATATAGACAGGTAATGACGAAGAACTGCAAGGCTTCCTTAAACATGTAAATGGCGTTCGACCCAATATAAACTTCGCAAATTAACTTGTACAAACTTCAAAAATATAATTTTCAAATAAAAAGTTGGAGTTGTAGAAAATTTATTGGTTTTAAAGTTTAGTTATTAGCAATTTCTTGTTTAAACAATTAATAAAATAGATATCGGTAAAAAAGTAAAAAACAAATAGTAATAATATTATAAATCGTAAACAAAAAGCGATACAAAAAAAAACGATTGGAAAATCATTTAATTATAATAAAAGTTCCTATAATTATGGATCTTAAACGCGCGGTTACGGAGATACAGGCCCAAATGGTTTTTCACAAAATGGCGTCACTTCCGGTCGCCATATTTGTAAGTATCTTGTGGTTTTAGATTCATTACGTCCTACTGCAACTACTTGTAAATAAAAAAATAACTCTTGGAGAATTTTGCAACTGTAATGAGGCAGATATATCAATTAAAATTAAAAGCTCCCGAGACTAGGTGTCTAAAAACCATTTTTTTAAATTGAAGGTTGAATAAAAATTGTCGATTTTTACCCACCCTATGGTACGGTATGTACAGGGTAGCACGAGACAGCTGCGACATTTAGGAGAATAATAAAGTAGTGTATAATAATTTTAAATATGACTTAAAATACAAATTTTATAACAAAATTTATGGTAACAATATACAAAACAAAATTTGATGTTATATATATGCCATTACACTTTTAAAATTATAACGATTTAACCAACAACAATTATTTTGAAAATTATGGTAGTAAATAAACAGCGTATGGTTAATATTTATTGTGTAAAAGGGTATATTTGTAACCATTGTTTCATTTATTTGTTCAGTTATAACATTTTAAAATTGCTATTTAAACTTTCATTAGTGAATTGTTAGAAGCCATAATAAATACCGACTTTTTAAAATATTCATGTATTTTTAATAATAAATGCTTTTGTTTCATAATTTAAAATACATGCGCCTTTATCAGAAAATAACTTACAATTTTCTAGAACAAAGCAAAAACGCAAAGCCATAAATAAAAGAAAATACGTAGAAACACATGGTGCAAAACATATTTTTACTAAAATATACGTAACATTACAGTTAACTTGGTATGTAATTTACAAGAGTAGTATTTCAATTTATATATTATGAATGATAATTAAAAGTTTGTTTAGTTGCATTGCTTCGCTCACATAGTTAGGGTTTAAATTACTTGAAACTAATTAATAATTTATAAAATGTTGTTTGTTTTTAAAAGGGTAAACCAACAGGCAGTAAACTATGGTTTTTAAATTTCAAACATGAACATATGACACATGAGACGTATAATCGGTCAAAA
This sequence comes from Listronotus bonariensis, assembly GCA_014170235.1. Lineage (NCBI taxonomy): Eukaryota > Metazoa > Arthropoda > Insecta > Coleoptera > Curculionidae > Listronotus > Listronotus bonariensis. Next base: position 33,813 of record JACEGR010005183.1, read on the forward strand.
TTCTCATCGCTCACGTAGAAAATTTACCCTAAATTTTGTTTTCACTTTGACTGCACCTGAACATGTTCTGACGAAAAAAACCTAGAAAAAATAGGCTATTTGAAATCATTCTTTTATAAACTAAACGTTACTAAAAGGTTCACTTGCCCCTGTATTTTAAAGTGGATTGGATTTTTGTAATTTTTAATTAAAATGTTCAAAATATTTCGCTTTCTATAAAAATCTGAAAAAAGATGATTTACTGTTTATTTTATCTTCGACACGAAACTTAGTGCTTATAGCTGAAGATAATGGAAATTAACCATAATTTTCAGATTTGAATGTCCATATTTTTTAAACTATAAGAGATAGACATATCAAATGTGGTATTTTTTAAAGCTCTTTAAAGTATATATTTAATAGTGATGTAATATACAGAGTGTTTTATTTAAAAAATAGCGGTTTACTATTAAATTCCTGAGGATGGCCACAACTTAATCTTAGTTTGCTTAGTTTTTCAGAAAAAATATATAATATACGATAAAACTTTATATCCCTGGTCCATATAAGAAGCATGGGGATATTTTTTCCTTTTAAAAATTACGCGTTATAAATTCCTAGAGACAATAATGTAATAACAAGAACTAATACTTGATTAAAAAACGTTTATATCTAGTTCAATAAATTTGACTAAAATAATTAATAGTTTAAAAAAACTAAAAAAACACGCTTTTATATGCAACCGAACTAAAAATTAGAAAATAATTTTTCATTAAAAAAAATATTGTCATTTCATAGTAAAAAGCGTGGGGTGCATTTTACTATTTTTTCATAACTTTTCCATCATAGATATTTGCAAATATAATAATTATAACATTTAATATATTTATCACCCCACGCTTTTTACTATGAAATGACAATATTTTTTTTAATGAAAAATTATTTTCTAATTTTTAGTTCGGTTGCATATAAAAGCGTGTTTTTAGTTTTTAAACTATTAATTATTTTTCATTTTTTAGTTTCTGCTACTCTTGACAAAATGGCGAAAAATTTTTTTAATGAACAAGAGTGGCAAATTTTAAAATTTTTCCAACAGATTGCAACTCACTAAAAATTTCTTCTTCATTAAGTAGCAAAGTTTGAAATTTTGCCAACAGATGGCAATCAGGCAATGTTTGGACCGTTGCCAATATATTGCAACCCACTAAAAAATTTCTTCTTCATTTAATAGCAAAGTTTGAAATGTTGCCAACAGATGGCAACCTAGGTGTTGTTTTTATAATATAATGGAATTTTTTTCCTGGCGATCCAAAAAAGATAACGGGATACTGTTTGCAGATTATTGCATTGTCATGTTTCCTTAATACGTGTGCAAAGTTTCAAAGAAATCGAATAGCTGGAAGTTGGTTAAAATTAGGCTCAAAGATTCCGTTACATAGCCAGATAGTTACAACCCAAGTTAATAAAAAAGCGTGTTAACGGCATTTATTAACTGTTATTGTTCATAAAAATTGAACACCAATGGTGCAACTAACCCTATATTTTTATTGTTCATAAAAATTGAACACCAATGGTGCAACTAACCAAATTGTGTAAAAACTAAAAAATTTCTTCTTCATTTAATAGCAAAGTTTGAAATGTTGCCAACAGATGGCATCCTAGGTGTTGTTTTTATAATATAATGGAATTTTTTCCTGGCGATTCAAAAAAGATAACGGGATACTGTTTTTAAATTATTGCATCTTCATCGGTCCTTGACACGTGTGCAAAGTTTCAAAGAAATCGAATAGCTGGAAGTTGGTTAAAATTAGGCTCAAAGATTCCGTTACATAGATAGATGAGATAGTTACAACCCAAGTTAATAAAAGCGTGTTAAAAAGCGTGTTAACGGCATTTATTAACTGTTATTGTTCATAAAAATTGAACACCAATGGTGCAACTAACCCTATATTTTTATTTTTCATAAAAATTGAACACCAATGGTGCAACTAACCAAATTGTGTAAAAACTAAAAAATTTCTTCTTCATTTAATAGCAAAGTTTGAAATGTTGCCAACAGATGGCATCCTAGGTGTTGTTTTTATAATATAATGGAATTTTTTTCCTGGCGATTCAAAAAAGATAACGGGATACTGTTTTTAAATTATTGCATCTTCATCGGTCCTTGACACGTGTGCAAAGTTTCAAAGAAATCGAATAGCTGGAAGTTGGTTAAAATTAGGCTCAATGATTCCGTTACATAGATAGATAGTTACAACCCAAGTTAATAAAAGCGTGTTAAAAGGATTTTATTTTTTTTTAACGTTTTAAAAAGTTTAACACACGTTTTCTTGGGAACAAAGCATTTTAGATCCCATATTTATATGATGATTTTTTTTATAAAATGGCTCAGGAATACGCCCTCAAATTTCCTTACCGTAATAAGGAAACACCCTGTATAATAATTTTAATATACCACACTATAAAATTTGTTATTAATACTGCCACCACTATTATTACCTGATAGTAGGTAATAATATTCTAATAAGTGCATAACATTACACATTTAAAACAAAAACTTTATTTGATATTTTATTGACACGGCATTTTCAATTTTTCATAGAAATATAAAGCAAGCAATACTATTAGTACACGAGAACATATGGTAAAACACACGCCTAATACCTGTTAATGGACCCATTGATTTATAGGAAAATTAAAATTTATGTACAGTGACCGGGAAAAAGTTGTAAAATTTTTTTAATGAGGGAATTTTTTTCTTGAAGATCGCACCTAAATAAACGGTGAACTTAAATATCCATTTTGACATATATTATGTTATGCGTAATCTACGTAATTTTATAAAGACCTACAGGATGCGTGGTCACGTGATCATTAGTTGACGTAGGCATCCGGGTGCGGATTATTCGGTGGCGACACAGGTGGCTATCGTTGAAAGCATAGAAAAGAATATTATGTTATTTATGTTTAAACCCGAAATCTAGCGGTATTATCAACGGGTAAAAAGGGTGGCACCGATTCTTTGGAACGCATTAAAAAGGGTGAAATATAGTTTTCAAAGTAGCTCCCGCATTTTACTTAAAACAGCGAGATAAATGGCGACAGCATTGTTTTAATTGCCACGCTGACAAAAAAATCTTTTGAAGAAGTATGCAAGTTTGGGCATTATTTTAATTATATTTTGTAGAGGAGCTGCAGCATATTTGAGATATTGCAGGTAATTTGGAATACTTTGATATCAAAATAACTATTAAAGATATTGTTTTTTTTCCTATAAACATAACCAGAGGCGCATTTAAACATTTGCCGCCCGTAGGCTATTATTTTCGCGCCGCCCTATTTTTATCGTTTTTCCTTAAAAAACAATTTTAACGAGCAAAAAAGTCCTCACCTACTATTTATAAGTAGTAAATCTGCCGCCCCCAAAAACGCCGCCCTCAGGCTTCAGCCTAATCAGCCTTTTGGTAAATACGCCACTGAACATAACGTCGTAAGACACACTAAGCCACCAAGCATTTAAACAGGTTGTGTTTGAAATTCCGCTACCAGCCCCGACGAACGAGAAACGAGAACACGAATTTGAAAACTTTTTGGTTAATATATGACCCATAGATAATATTTACTGTAATATGTAAAATATTTTAGTTAAATTATTTAATCTCTGTAAAGTGTTCTATAAGTTTATGATTTAACTTTAATTTTGTAAATGTAAATATTTGTAGAAGTGAAAATTTGAAATGTCATTTTAGGTCAGGATGGTACCTATGTTGTTATTTTGAAACACTAAGGGTTGTATGATTTTTTGTAATGATGAATTTGAGATGGTGCTCATGAATACAAAAAGAGAATAGGGGGAAAACACTAAAATGAAACATATTAGTTGCCAAGATAAAGTGTTGGCGGTATGTTTATAAAAATTTGAATATAATTTGGAATACACGGAATACTGTATTCCAAATTACCTGCACTTTAAATCAATTGATATAATCACTAGTTTGTGTTTTTTTTGTTTTTTTAACTTTTGTCGTATTTGATAGTAATAAATAATCAAGTTTAATAGCTTATTAAATAAAAAATGTATTTTTTATCAAGCCATCTTTTAATTTTATTTTCTTCTAAGCACAAACTGGTATTCCAAACATGCTGCAGTTCCCTCTACAGTAAAAGCCATTTTGTTGTTTATAGACGTTAATAGAAGAATAGTGAGTAAATTTTCATTGTTTTGCAATTTCCAGTATTATTTTATAGATTTTTTAGTTTAGGTTATTTTTCTTTTTAGGTTTAAAATACTTATTTTTTAACAAATGTCAGCGTGAGTTGTCTTCCTTCTATTGTAGCAATAATAAAAAAATATTTAAAGGGGGGTGGTCCATATGTAAACGTCTTGCTTTTCCTAAAGAGAAAAACCTAAGAAAAATGGATTGCCCCACCACAAGAAAGACACCTGTGGTATGTGCAATAAATTTTTTGCTCTCTTCACAGGTAAGAAATAAAGTTTTAAGTATTTAAGTTCATTGGTGTCCCCAGGTTTTTATTGTAGCTTATTTGACTTTAAAATATTGTTTATGTAATTTAAGTAGCACTACACCCTTTGCATTTTACAAATATCTTTATAGTTATTCACCATAATATCTTATAATTTGATTGCAAAATTCTATGGTTTCCCATTTAAAATAATATGAACTTCATGACCCGGATCATCCAGCTAATAATAAGTGAACCTAACGGCCTGTTGTTTTAAGTAGCATGTCAGTAAAACAGCGAAAAGAACTATGTAATCGCGAAAAGTATGGTTTGGTCACAAAATATTTAAAAAAATTCTTCAGTAAAACGTGCTTAAAATTTAATTTTAACCATAAATCCTGAATTTAAAGCATGTATTTTAGAAAAGTATATATTAAATATTTGTTTTACTTTTTATTTATTTACCAGTTTCAAAAACTGTAATAATATTAATTTATGTAACAAGTGCATAGAGTGATACTGTTTTTTACGAATGGGAAGTTTGGCAGCACTGAGCCAGTTAGGCCAGTGCGGCAATCCCATTAGTTACATACTATATTTTTCCACGACAGTATAAAATTTTTCCAAAATAACATTTTATACATGTTTTATTTATCTTAACTTATAAATTTAATTTTTGCTGCACAGCCATTATATTGCAATAAAAGACCATAACCTTTTTATTTTTTAGGAGATAAATATCCCCTTATACCCATGCATTTATTATTTAATTTTAGGAAATTGTATGTACTTACTTTTTGTAAAAATATTACTAAAATAGTTTAAATTCCTTTTAATTACTTAGTTATCCAAATTCATTAATACTAATTATATTTAATAATGTCTGTTAAATTTATTTGCAAACTGTCAAATTTTAAAACTAGTGACACATGAGACTAAAAGAAATAATGACGAAAATAAAGGTAACTTGACCTTTTAGTTCAGTTGATGTCGCGTTTACGGTTACATTGCATAAATTGATTGCAGTTTATTGTAGTAGCCATTAAAACATAACACTAATTCAAAGTGTAAAAAGCTTTAAAGTGTTTTTTAACACTTTACTGCTGGACTAAAATGGACTACTTAACTTTATGTTAACGATTAAAAACAGCATTTTTTTAACGGTCGTGAAAAAATTTATTTTATTTTATATTCTTAGAAAACCAAGAAAACCTTGGCTAAAATGTGTATTCAAATTTTGTTTGTTATATAAGCAAAACAAGGCGCATTTTACGTAAAGTTTGCTAAACGCTACAGTAACTAGGTCGATTCTCTAAGTTTAAAAGTTTTTTTTAATTAATATGTAGCTTAAAGTTTAAAAAAGGCAGGTAGCCATAATGGTTTTAGCAAAGTTTAATGCAGTTTTTATACCAACGTTTAAAACAAAGTTGGTTTTATGTTCAGGTAAATTTATATGCAAACTACGATTTAACTAAGAGAAAGCCAAAGGCGCCATACAAGAAAAAAACGGCAACTATTTATTTTTTACGCGTTGTTTAAATTGTGTGCAAGCAACAAAAAGAGAAATTGACAGGACTGGGTAAAGCAACTATATTTTGTCAGCGTCTTAAATTTGTGCTTTTTGTTCTACGTTGTTCAAAAGTTATTTTGGTTAGAAGATGTTTTTCCGAACATTTTTAAAATAAATTTAAAGAAGTTGTAATCTATAATATTAAATTTAAAGGGATTGTGTAAACAGTTGTTCTGGTTTTGACAATTTTCTTATTCAATAACATGGCTCAAAAGGTATCACCCAACGTTAAAATAGGGACCGTCAATATGGAAGCTATACCAACATATTTTTATTGAGAGAAACTGAGGCGGGTCACAAACACAGCCATTTGGGGTTGCCATCGGTGACCGCTTTAAGTCGCTATACACGGCGACTTTCAGTCGTCACCGGTGGCAGCTAGGTTACTTTTTTTCAATTTCTTGTAATAAGAAATAATAAAGAAAATAAAGCTATAAAAACCTAAAACCTGGCAATTTTTTGATCCTGCATGGATTGACTTGAAATTTTAACAGAAGGTAGAGAATAGCCCAAGGATCAAAACCTATATCGAACCAAAGGGCGCCAAACCCTGGAGGTGAACATTTTTATTACATTTTAACCACAAAAATCAAATAAAAAAGTAATTTTTAGCAAAAAAATGTTTTATACATTGTTTTCATAACACTAATATTTTACTAACTTATTTGCGACTGGAAGTAACAATTTTTCGACGAAAAATCGACGTTAAATGTGCTTTTTGCAAATAACTCCAAACGTATGCATTTAATCAAAAACTGTAAAAGCAAAATTGTAGGTTTTAAAAAGACAAATTAAATTATCCACTATTATAATTTTTCTAGGACCAATATACAAACTAAGGTACGGAGTGATAATTTATTAGATTCAAAGTTAAATAACGGAAAAATACTTTATTTTTTGATAAACATTTATTTAACCTTTTTTAAACAACATATTTAAATTTTTCTTTAAAAAAAGAAGAAGTTTTTATAGTAAACATTAAGTGAGTTATGATAAAAATAAAGTTGGTAACTAAAAGTTAATTAAACAACCCTAACTACTCCTCCTAATTAAAACTATACTAATACTTACAATATTTTACAATTCTCCTAATACATGTATTATTAATACGTCCAAGGGGGTTGTATTATTTGATTTAATTGTAAAAAAATAGATACTGACTTTATTTTTATCATAACTCACCCAATTTTTAATGCTAGAAACTTCTCCAATTTAAAAAAGGTCTCATTAGGTACTTTAATAAGGATTCTATAAGTTTTTTAAAATGTGCAGCATTTTCCTGTTATTTTACTTTAAATTTACCAAATTTTACATTTAAGGAAAAAAAAGGCAATCATAAACACGTATTATACAGGGTGTTATTTAATAAGTGTCCGATATTTCAAAGAGTGATTTTTCAAGTATTTTTAAGGTAAAAAGTTCCTATGAACGTGTGGTCTAAGATGCTTCGCTTTCAAGATACAGGGTGTCAAAGTTTTATTTTTATTTATGTTTTTTCTGCATAATTTCCCAATTAATGTCGATTTCCGAACGAAAATTGGTACCTGGGGGTTTTTTGACATGAGAAATTTGAATTTGTTCTTAATTTAGCTCTTACTTGTAGAGGGCGCTAGCCACATGTATATTCTCACTTTCAAAGGCTCATGACTTTTTGTAAAACCCTGTATTTACATTTTTGGTAAAAGAAATGGATTCCTTAGTCATTTTTACGTAAAAAGGTACTCTTATTAGATGACTCTAGGAGCAACCGTTTTCGAAATATTTTAGTTTAAAATAATCGATGCATACGCTTAGTAATAAATATGCTAAGTAAAGACCGCCGAAAATGACGGTTTTATCAAGTAGCCTAGTCAATGCATTTTGTTTGTGTTGTCATGTAAAAATTCAGACATAATACAATTTTGACGTACTTTGACGTACAGTTGAGTAGTAGGTAATAAATATTAGTGAGTTTTTTAAAATGGTAAATTTTACCAATGCTGAGTATGCTGACATGCATTTTACATACGGACTTGCTAATGGAAATGCTTATGAAGCTAAACGTTTGTATCAGGAGCGTTATCCGAATCGCATAGTTCCAACTCCAAAAACTTTTTCAAGAATCCACGGTCGGTTAAGAGAAACAGGAACATTTGAGAAAGCTAGTCACCTGTCAGGTGCAGTTCGAACAGTAAGAACCCCAGATATCGAAGATGCAGTCCTTAATATGGTAGAAGAACAGCCGGATACAAGCACCAGGAAAGTAGCGTTTACGTTAAATATTTCTCATTTTCTGGTATGGAAAATTTTAGTGGATAATTTATTATATCCCTATCATGTTCAAAGAGTTCAGGCACTGCTACCTCGTGACTTTCCCTTACGTATAAATTTCTGTCGTTGGTTTCTCCAATGCCTTATTCAAAACCCTTTGTTTCAAAACCTTATCCTGTTTACCGACGAAGCAAATTTCTCACGTAACGCTATACGTAATTTTCATAATAATCATATGTGGTCAAATGAAAACCCACATGCAATACAGGAATCACATTTTTAAGAACAGTTCTCTGTTAACGTGTGGGCAGGAATCCTGGGAGATAATTTGATAGGTCCATTTTTCCTTCCGGGAAGATTAAATGGCGAGATATATCGTCGTTTTCTTGAAGAGAATTTGCCTATTTTACTGAAAAATGTGCCACTTTTTTAAGGAATGAGATGTGGTTTATGCATGACGGTGCCCCTGCACATTTTAGCATCCAAGCGCGAGAGTTTTTAAATCAAAATTTCAATAATCGTTGGATAGGTAGGGGAGGGACTCAACCATGGCCTCCTAGGTCGCCAGACCTTAATAGTTTGGATTATTTCCTTTGGGGACATCTAAAAACATTAGTTTACCAAACACCTATTCAAAATGAAGAAGAACTGAGAAATCGAATAATGGACTCTTGTAGAACGATTGAAAATACTCCAGGAATTTTCCAGAGGGTACGCCAATCAATGAGGAGAAGATTGGATGCGTGCCTACAGGCAGGGGGTGGGCATTTCCAACATTTATTGTGATTTTGATCTGGTTTTTCATCCTGTTTTTATTTAGTGTTCGTCTGTTATTTTTTTTTAATATTTCAGGTTGATTAAAAAAGTTAATTTACAAAATTGTTTCATTTTTTCAAAACACATGCACCGATTTCAAACCAAACCAAAATATTTCGAAAACGATTGCTCCTAGCGTCATCTAATAAGAGTACCTTTTTTACGTAAAAATGACTAAGGAATCCATTTCTTTTAACAAAAATGTAAATACAGGGTTGTACAAAAAGTCATGAGCCTTTGAAAGTGAGAATATACATGTGGCTAGCGCCCTCTACAAGTAAGAGCTAAATTAAGAACAAATTCAAATTTCTCATGTCAAAAAACCCCCAGGTACCAATTTTCGTTCGGAAATCGGCATTATTTAGGAAATTATGCAGAAAAAACATAAATAAAAATAAAACTTTGAAACCCTGTATCTTGAAAGCGAAGCATCTTAGACCACACGTTCATAGGAACTTTTACCTTAAAAATACTAGAAAAATCACTCTCTGAAATATCGGACACTTATTAAATAACACCCTGTGTATATATATTATGTTCGTATTGGTCGTAAAAAATTACAATATAACAATTTTGTTTATCCTTTTAAAACCTGCAATTTTGCTATTAACAGTTTTTTTATTAAAAGGCATAAGTTTTGAGTTATTTGCAAAAACCCCAATAAAACGTCGTTTTCTTTGTCGAAGAATTATTACTCTCAATCGTAAATAACTCGAAAAGTATTAGTTTTACGAAAAAAATATAAAAACATTTTCTGCTTAGAATCACTCTTCCAATCGATTCCTGGTATTTAAATGTAACAAAAAAAAATATCACTCCTTAGGGGGTGGTACCTTGGGCTATTTCTTATCCTTTGTTAAAATTTTAAGTTGAACAATGTAGAACCAAAAAAACGCCCGGTAAAATGCTTTATTTCCTGTACGAAGATCTACATCAAAATCGTGTGTCGCCATATTTGCGGTAAATAACTAATACCAGTAAAAACCTCGCATTAACTTAAAAAATAACGTCCTTAGTAGATGTGGTTGCGTTTGCGTCGAAACAAAAGTGGCTGCCGCAACTGAATGCTTAAATAAGCCGCCTCGAACGCCAAGTCTGCGTTGTTTATGTTTAAACTGCGTGGAAAGTTTTTCCAGCAGCGTGTGGCGGCCATCGTTGGCGACCACAAGTGGCTGTGTTGGTGGCCGATCTTAGTATATATTTTTTAAGGTGCTGTTCTACCTTACCCTCTGTTAGTGTTAACTTGAATGGTTTTTTACCTGAAATCAAAAAATATATATTTAGTTAATAAAAATTAAAAATCTATATTAATATTTTTAAAGTTTATTTTATAATATTAAAATACCTGTTGTTTTTTGTTGGTAGACAATGATCTATTAGCAATTTTAATGTATAAAAAAGGCAACTATTTTTTTTAATTATCAAAATTTTGACCTTTCTCCTTTGCGTATTTAAATATTTTTCAATAATATATCACAATGTGATGTCTATTTTCAATATGGCAAAATTAAAGCTGCAAATAATATGCTCATTCTGATAATATTATAAACACCTTGTTATGATACATTTTAAATGGATTGTTTAGGACAGAAATAAAATATAGTGAAAAAGGTAAGAAGTTTTAAAAATAAATAAAGCTCTAATGGGTGTTCTGATTAAACTCAAAGATATTTATAGTGGGGCATTTATTTTTGACATTTAATTAACACAAAACAAAGGCCGATGTTTCTATATAGTTTAGGTTTGATATTTTATACAACATGTGTATTTTTCTTTAATTTTAAAATTTAATCTTTTTTCTTTAGAAAAATGTAACATCTTATGTTACATTCTTTGGTTGATTTCAAAAATATTAGATTATTTGTTCTCTAAAAAGTTGACTGCACAACATGTAATATAAAACCCCAAAAGCTCCGTATCGTCGGCAGAAATATAAGTGTGAGCTTACATTTAATGACTTTTAATTTTGATATATAAGTTCATCACGTGATAAGAATCTACTCCTGCACCACTCCAACTCCATCAACAATCCTGAACCCAGCTATGATTAAAAAAAAACGGCATTGAAGCTATAAGTTATTCTTAAAATAACAGTATGTAAAACTAAGTGGATTAAAAACTTTTATAATAATTGTAAATAGTCTAGAGCTTCATTGCCATGTCATTTTTAGTATACAAAAAGAAAATTTTTATTGTCATATACTGCAATGCAATCAATCTTTTAAAGGTCAATAAATCCATTTTTGTTTTTAGCTAGCCATAGCTAATGTTACATTTTTTAAAAGAGAAAATATTGAATAGAATAGATGAGAGAAAAGATTATAGAAAAATGAACATGCCAACACGGCCGTTATTCATTAATAATAATAATAATAATAATTATAATAGCTTTATTGCCCAACAAGAACCCATTTACAGAGCAATTTACATAGCACAATTATAAAAATAACTATAATAATACTCATATTATATATAATAATAATAATAGAACCCATTATACAAACTATTTAACAAAGAATTCAACAGTATAAATAACATTCAAAAATAAATTCTATTGAGTACATTTGGCTTTTCTTTTCAGTTCATTTTTAGTACAATTAAAAATATCACAGTCCCTTGAAATCTCATTATAACTGGCACACATAAAATTGACCGGCGATTTTAGCATTATACTAGTCCTAGCTCTTTCACACATAAAGGTTACAGAGTTTCTAGCGTTCAATCTAGGGACAAAAAAATAATTTGGTTTGATTTAGCTAATTACAACCTAAAAATGTCTCTCCGGCCGCAAATCGAACCGGAGACTTCTGGCTTTCGAAACCAAAGCTGCTCACTACGCGACCGGAGAGACAAATGGCTAAGATATATCAAAATACTTAAAAAAATGTAAGGCTTTTTGTGAAGAACGTATCTTAATAACTTTACTTGTTCCAAAGTTATTTTGGATCAGAGGGTCCAATATAGTCGCACACCCGTACACCCACGTATACCATTTATGTAAATATTGATTAAAAGGGATAAAGAGATAAATTACTACATGTGGCAGGGTCGGAAATTTAATATCTAGGAAACTTAATAAGGTTAAGGTTAATATCAATTTAACAGTTAGTTAGCGAGTTGCCCCAAATACCTACTAAGACTTAATTAGACCTCAAATTTAGTTGATGTTAAGGCACAGTTTCTACTACGTTTATAATTTTTGGATAATTTGGATGTTTAATATTCGGATTTTCTATACGTTTTGTAGCGGTATACTTTTACCCTTACCTTTACAAACTTTATATTTGTTTTTGAAAGCATTAAGAAGTGGAGTAGTTGACTTATGGAAACTTGTAGAATAGGTTATTTTAAAACAAAGCTGTTTGGTCCCTATTATTTTAACGTTATAGTTGTAAGGGTCGTTTGATGGATTCCAATATTTTAAATTTATTTAAATACATTTAGATACGTTTTAATTTTTGTAAATAAACCCATTATCTAGAATTTTGATGACGTAAGGTATTTAGATCCAATAAGTATATGTTTTTATGTGGTAACTATACTTTGGCCACTATAAATTGATAATGAAAACCTAGTAAGTAACTCCGGTTACTGTAGTTTTAAATCAATAAAATACATTTTTATTGTAGTAACTAGGGTTACTGACTTTTTAAACCAATAAAATACATTTTTTATTCAGGTGTTTTCCTCAATTTATAGTAAACAGAGTATAGAGGGCGCCACCAAGACTACTTTTATATTGTTGCAACCTATTTGTGCTTTTTTGTATTCTTTATTTAAGTAAAATATTAAACTATCCTTTTTTTTATACAAAAGGTATACTTTGTGAAATTGCTTTAAGCCACCGATATTGAGATATTTACGTTAAAGTTGTTTAGTGCAACCAAATAATAGTCTCTAAGCTTGTAATGAAATAGACTTTATGATAAAAAAGCTTTTAAAACCATTTTAGGGGGTTTGTCTTGACGAGTCTACCACGTTAATTTATACCGCCATATAGGGAGCAGCGCTTTACCCAGCCTGTCAATGTCAAATGTTTCGAGTGTCGGACTGAACGAACTCGTCACTTTTTTGTCGGACAGGTTTACTACAATGTTTTACATGCAATTTTTAAACATTCCGAAAAATGCTAAAAGTTACAGTCATGAAACCTTAACGCTTAAACACATGTTTCGGACATCGGACTAGGCGGGTTACGTGGCTGTAACCCTTACGATTTTTGGCACAAAGTTTAAAAATTGCATGTAATACATTGTGGCAAACATGTCCGACAAAAAAGTGACGCGTTTGGCCAGTCCGACACCCGAAACATTCAACATTGACTGGCTGGGTGGTATTGACGGTATAAATTAGCGTTGTAAACTCGTTAAAAAGGGACCCTCCTAATAAGGCTTTTAAGAAGTTTATTTTATTACAGGCCCAGGGTCTATAATTCATTTAATAGTAGTGTATTAGCCATAACTACAAAAACCACATAATATATTAGTTTTTTAATGTATTTATTGTAGGTATATAATTTTTGGTTGCAGTAAACAACCTAGTTTAGGTTGTTTACTGCAACTTATATCTCAAAAATGCTTTCTCTTAGCGATTCTGACAAGTATATTTACCTTTCTTGTGTAGAAATAGTAAGAAAGTAAAATGGCTTATTTAAATGGTACATTGAGAGTTGCATGAAAAAGTTGTAACGTTTTAGAGTGTGTAGGTGGCGCGCTCTAGTACACACAACGAATCTAAATAGTTCATGCCAAAAAAATAATAAATAGATATTTATTATGGTAGGGAAGACAATGTGGGGATTTCGAGATTTATTACAGCGCGGCAGAATAATATACCAAAAGATACCTTGTACCCGGTTATGTACCTCCACCATATATGAGCCCCGTATACAGGGCCGATCGTAAAAAACAAAAATATATCCATCATACATTTTCGAGCGAGTCAGATCGGATGGGGTGAGTTAATTACATAATAAACGGTGTATATTTCAATAATTTGACAATTTGAAAGTGATGTAAAGAAGGTGGAGGGCTATAAAATATAAAAAATTAACGTCATTCTGACATTTTCGAGCTTGGCTATTTTTATTTTTTTATTATTTTAAAGAAAATAATAATTTAAGGATTACATCAAATATGTAATCCGATACGATCCAAACGATTTCCACATTTTTTGACAGATGTTAAAATCTATAGCCTCTTCCCCCACCGATGAACTCTAACCTTTGCAACCCAATAGGTCTCTATGACGCTCGAGTGAATCCCCATTTAGGATCGTGGGCTACTCTTAAGATTTTTAAAACGTATCTAAAACTAAAAAAAAATGTTTTTCTTGACACCTTCTAACCTCCTTATATGGAATTATTGAACTGTTGTTTTTCTGTGTACCAATAATTAGTAAACACCCTGTATAAGAAGCGATATAACAACTGTTTTACTTTCGTTGAATAACCCTTGATTTGACTAGGGAAATAAGTAATTTTGAAGAATATAATATATAATGTATATTACTTTCAAAACCTTTAATTTATTTAATAAACTAGAACCAAAAACTAAATTACTTACATAAGCAATAAAATAATTTAACAAGATATGCTGCCAAATATTTAATAATGTACATTTTAATTAAAGTTTTATGTTAAAATATTTAGGCTAAAAGCCTCGTATTTTATAGGTTTCGTTAATCTCTCGGGCCATAGTACTTTAGGAGTCGTAAACAGCAGGCAAAACAAATAAAACTCTGCTTTCCTTTAAACTCTTACTAGATCCTGCAATAGAAAAGGGATTTTCTCAATAAGATTCGGTAGGAGATAAAATATTTTCATTTTCCACAGCGAGAGTATTTCCTGCGTCAAAACGTCACTACATCATCCTTCTTGATTGGAATGTTGGAAAGTCATTTCAAGTTGTCAGCTTATTTACATACAATTTTGCCAAAGCGCTTCTGGATTTTGTAAATACTATTTCTTAATCTGTTTAGTTTAAATTATATGCTTAACTTTTGGTATTTAAATGATACCTAAAATATTTTTTCCACGACCGTTAAAAAAATGCTGTTTTTTTAATCATTAACATGAAGTTGAAGTACTCCATTCTAGTACGCTACATTCGAAGCTTTTTTCATACTTTAAATTAGTGTTTTGTTTCAGCCTACTACATTAAACAAAAATATCAATTTATGCAAGGTAACAGTAAACGCGACATTAACTGAACCAAACGGTCAAGTTACCTTTGATTTCGTCAATATTTCTTTTAGTTCATGTATTGGTTCACTAGTTTTAAAATTTGACAATTTGCAAATAAATTTAACAGAAATTATTAAAAATTATTAGTAATAATGAATTTGAATGACTAAGAAATTGAAAACAAATTTAGACTTCTTTGTATTATTTCTAACAAAAAGTAAGTACATATCAGTTTCTAAAATTAAATAATAAATGCATAGTTATAAAGAGGATAATTGTCTCTTAAAAAATAGGGAGGGTATGGCTTTTGGTTGCAATATAATGGCTGTGCAGTAAAAATAAAATTAATAGGTTTAGATAAATTAAACATTATAAAAATGGTATTTGGAAAAGTGTTATACGGTCGTGGATAAAATATAGTATCTAACACATGCATAAAGTGTCTTTTATTACTCATGGGATTGCCGCACTTGCCTAATGGCTTGTGCTGTCAAACTTCTCATTTGTAGAAAAAAGTATCACTTTTTACACTTGTTACATAAATTACTATTTAACCGACTTAAAAAAAAGAGGTTATTATATTCGACACCTATGTTTTTTTTTGTATGAATCGATTTTTTATCTTTTTAATTAAATATCTCATAAAAAAACAAATAAGAACCGGATAAGCAAAAGATACTAGACTTATTAATTATATTATGTTAATATAACGTAAAAATTTTCTTATTTGTCATGTGGTTGTCATTAAGCTGATAGTTCTTTTTTTTTATTTGTATAATTGCGTGTTTTTTATTTATGTCAATTGTTTTGTTTTGTTATTTGTCATGTGGTTGTCATCTAGCTAATTCATTTTTATTATTTATTGTGTAATTGCGTAAATATTATTTTTGTGTATCAGGTATTTTCGTTACTACTCAATTTATACCTACTAGGGGCGGCCTCACGCCATTGTCGTGCATTTGTGGAAACAGTTTACGTGAGAGAAAAAGGTACTGGTAATGACAAACTTTTGACACTTGTGTAAAATGGATCACTTTTCTTTTTCATTATGTAAGGTACTATTGTTTGTTAGTTATTACCATTTTGTAGTTTAGCACTTAAGTTAAAGCTTTCTTAGAGGCGCTGTAAAACAATGCAGGTGAATGGTCTGGCCAATTTTATACCTGCTATTTTGACAAACATTTACATAATTAAGTTGAGTTTAAATTATCGTTTTACATACACAGCCTCCCAATTTAACGTTTAAAATTTCACATTGCTAATTTTCTGACTTTATTAAATTCTAATATTACACTTTTTTAACAATAAGTTAATATTTTTTCGTTACAAAAAAATAATGTATAATACACTAAAAAATATAGATTTTTCTCTCGGTTTTTTGTAATCTTAAGCTAAAATCTGCAGCTTTTTTCCCTTGTATAATAAACAACTATTGTATTTACTTTACCTATTTAAACATGTCCAGGATAATGGTCAATCTTGAGGCGAAGACGGAAATTACAATAAAATGACCAGCTGTATTACTAATCGTTTTATTTCTATTTTTACCCCACCCTGTAATTAAGTGCATATTGTAATTTATTATACAAAGAATATTACTATTGTGTCGGGCATTGCATGCAGGAAAGTAATTATTCGACTTGCCACTGACAAATCGCAGGGGGATTAAAATTTACTATCTTTATGTAATAACGCGGAATTTTATTTATAAAAACACAATTATTTTGGGGTTACTTTATTTAGGTTGGGTCTTAATTATCAATAAAAATATATGGTTAATGTTTTGTTTGTATTACTTTTTGTAGCCTTAATAATAATAAATAGCTGCATAGTACGAAGAAATATTAGAAAAAATATAGAAAGGAAAGAAAACAACAAAGAATTTTACCGGGTTTCAACGAATTTATTAAACAAGCTATAACTCCTGAAGTATTAGACATATTAAAATAAGACTTGGTACAGGTAAATGGTATGGGCAGAGGAGAGTTTAAGCATATTTTTCCAGTCACTTCCGGTTTGACCAGAAATGTCTCCAACTTTGAATTTTTAAATAAAACACCCTGTATATTTTGACATTTTTGGATTTCTGATACAGTTCTTAGTAAAAATGTTACATTTTAAAAATTTTTAGGCCTACATGATTTTTTAGAGCAATTTTTAATATTGAATCTAGGTGGCCGTGATTGGGTGCAAATCAATCTAGTAACTGTAGGTGATGTTAGAAAAATACAATTGCAAAGTTTAAGATACTAATTTGAAAGATAGGAATAAAACAATTTGGCTAATTGACATTTTCGTGTCTAATTATTATTTTTCAAATGGCAACCCTTTTAGACAGGCACTTTTTAAATAAAGGATTTTTTAAAGAATCTAACGATACCTATTTATTTACAATCGAATTGAAAATAAAATCATTAATAAAGGATCATAGCCTTCTAGATGCAATACTACAAATGGCTTTTAAAAATCAAGTAGGCGTAAAAACTTTTCAAAATATTAAATTAGTATTTAAAATTGTCCTAGAAATTTAAAAATCTTTCTATACCATTTACTTACATCATGTCTCACTTTCATATGTTTGATACTTTAGACATTATGGCTCGTCTAATAGGTATGATGACACCCGGTATTTGAGAATAATTATTTATTAATAAGGTTTACTAACTAAACAGGTAAAAGAATAAATCGCCATTTGAATTGATTTTTAGTGTGTTGCAGATAGATATTAGTCGTACCATGGAGCATCGGTCTTGCTTTGGTCAAATGTGTGGTAAATATAGGTAATATTTATTTTTGTCTTTATTTTTTTAATATTTATATAAGGTGATTCTTAACCACTGTACGAAACTTAAAGGGGCGATATCATATGTCTTTTTTAAAAAAAAATTCCTATAAACATGTCCGGACTTGCTTTATATTTAAATTTTTTTTTAATATTTTAAAAACCCCTTAACTGGTTTGGATTCAATTTGGTGAACTTTTTAATGTTATGTGGCGCTTAAAACCCTTTACGTAAATTAAGAATATTAAGTCCAGTAACATCTTAATAGGCAACGCAGGCAATATTATTGGAAAAAAGTTCGCCACTAACTTTGAATAAAGTTTTTATATTTTTTCCAATTATGCAATTAAAAATGCAAGTTTTTAGTCTTTTGTATTTTCTTCGTATCTCGCTCGTTTTCGAGAACAAAAAATTAAAGCCATTTTAAGTATCCATATAGCATAAAATGAAATTTAAAATTAAAACATAAATGATTTCGACTTAAGTACATAACGTACACAACAGTAAATGACGATTCCCGATAAAATACACGACTTCTAATTTTGTTTAATTTTAGTTCTTTTTTATATCACTTGTCTATAGAGACTTTTAAGAAGAAATTAAAATTGTTTTAATAGTTTCTCTTGTACACGAAACTAGATAAAAAAACCAGGCCAAAAAGTTAAATTTGTAGTTGCTTAATCAGGAAAAAAATATAAAAGCTTGATACAAAGCTCGTGGCGTATTTTTTTCCTAATAAAATTAGCTATAGTGCCCAATAAGACGCAACTAGATTCAATAATCCTAATCTATTTAAAGTTTTAAAAGTGTCTTCATACATTAAATAAGTGTACTAAGTTTGATCTAATTCGGTTTAAGGGTTTTAAATATTTAAAAATACCGACTTTTCTTAAAATTAGAACCCTGTCTCCCAGGAAGAAAGCAATTCCAGACATATGTTTATGGAATTTTTGCTTATAAAAAGACATAAGAAACCAACCCCCTGAATTTCGAATGAATGGTAGTTAGAAGACACCCCGTGTATTATACAGGATGTAATTTAATTGGTGGCTAAAAAACATCTTATTATAGTTTATATTAACATATGTCCTAAACCTATTAACTTTTGAGCTACAGGGTGTTAAAGTTTAAGAAAAAAAATCATATACGTACGCCATTGCTTTTTCCTGCGTTTTCCAAAAACAAAAAATATTTTTAAAATTCCTATTTATTTTGCAACAAATTTGATTTTTGCGTAAAAAAATTATTTATGAAAAATGCCATGGCGTACCATACTTTTTATATACATATTACAAAATTTTCAGTATTTAGCCAATAAAGGCAACACTGGTAAAAATATTTAAAAATCTTTAACATTAAAAAATTCTATTGGTGCTTGGTAGGTGTGTGCCAATTTTTTTTAAAATCCCCAAACGGTTTTTAACTTCAACACCTTGTAGCTTAAAAGTTAGGAGGTTGAGGACATATGTTAATATAAACTTTTCTTTCAAAAATAGGTTTAAAAATCATATATATCCTGTGTTTTTAGCTATTAATTAAATTACATCCTGTATAGTATGCCAAGTAAAAACGAAATTATTATCCAGCAAGTTATTTTTTCAGGGCAACCGTATAGTTGTCAAATTTGGGTACGGTATTATGTTTCACCGAATGCCAATTTAAGATACAACAGCATACGCGTATTACTTCCGGTTTAACCGAAAGTGATATACACAATGATATTTTAAATGGAACAACCTGTATATTTTTTGATTTGAATTGTACAGGTTATTTCAGAGATAAAACCCTAAATATATCCATAACCATACACTTTTTAAGTTTTAGAGAAAATGCCTTTTGAAAATGTCCAAACGACCGCACAATATTCAGTTTTATGGAAAAATGAGGGAACATCACAAAAAATTAAAATAATTAAAATAGTTCTTTTAAAAGACTATTTTTAAAGGCCATTATAATACTACTTCCTGTTTAACCAGAAATGCTGTTAAATTTGAACTTTTAAATATGATAACCCTGATAATCTTCATTGTACACCCTATAAATTTTTTAAGATTTAAATTCTTTAAGCTATTTCTAATATAAAACTTAAATTGTACCCATAACTTACTCTTTTTAGTTTTAGACAAAACGGAGTTTGAAAAGGTCCAGACAACGACACAATATCCATGAAAATGTTTATTATGACGTCGTTCGGACCTTTTCAAACTCTGTATTCTCTAAAAATAAAAAAGATAAGTTATGAGAACACTAAAGATTTTATGTCAGGAATGAGTTGTAGAATTTAAATTTTAAAAAATATACAGGGTGCTTCATTTAAAATATTAAAGTTTTTAACACGGCTAAACCGAAATTAATTGGCAGTACGTAGTATATTAGTATTTAGGCTTTCAGCCTTCGTAGATTGTACAAAGATAAAAAAAAATGTTGCCAAAATAGTTAACCCAAAAGTGATGCTAATCATATATTGTGAAACTGGGCATAAGGGTGTCTCTATTTAGTAACTTTATTTTTTGACTAGTGACAAACAAACAAATTTAATCTTTGAGACGATATAACTTTTTTAAGCGAATAGTTTTCCTTAAACTTTTTATTTATGGTCCCTGGGCTAGTAAAAATATGATCTTCATAATAAAAACACTTTAAAAATATTTTTGTTGTGTTTCTTTTGACAAGTCTTACACGAATATTCATACGGTCATATATGCAAAAGGCGCTTTAACCCAGCCTGTTAATTTTAAATATTTTTGGTGTCGGACTGGACAAACGCGATACTTTTTTTCCCACGACCACATATAAAAATGACATAAGACGCACTCTTTGATCCTTTAGAAAACGAATAATATCACACGCGTGTTGAAATCTACTTTTCAACACTAGTGTTGAAAAGTACATATGACAGATGCTTAATTTCCGTTAAAAAGATATTTACAGTATATTTTTAACAAACTAAAGATTTTGACTTACCAGTGCTAACACAGATTATCTTTTTTCAAATTATATTTATTTTTAATTTTATGTTTAAGGGTTTATTAGTTTATTTATAGATATTTTAAAGCGAACGCTTTTAATAATAATAGGCAACCCATTAAACAATGGAAGTGTCTAAAGCTTTGAATGCCAAAGTAGGGATCTTGATTTGTAAAATTTTAACCTAACCACAAAATGCCAGGCGACTTTTTTATGTACAAAAACATGTTTAAGAAACAAGCATAATTTTAAACTGGAAATTTATGAATGAGTTTATTAATTAGGGTAAAAAGTTTGTTTATAGTACACCATAAAAGCAACAATAGGTCAATTTGTACTATAATGGCCGAGAACGCTGGTCGACCAACCATATATTTAGCGTTTAATCATAGCTTTAACCCCACGCAATTTAGTGCACAGTACAATTTATTGTACTTACGTCCAAATAAAATTTAAGCCCACACAATCCGAAAATTTAACGCTCTCAAAACCGCGTGTGGTCCTAAACAACTATCCACGTTGTAAACGGATTACATCCAGTTTCTCGCATTGTTCGCAGGGTGTAATTATTCGACTCACCCCTGCGAAGGGGGTGCAAAGGGGTGACAGAAACCCGGAAATGCCTATTCATGGAGCACATGTTCCGGCACGCGACTACAAGCGAGAACTAACAGATTGTCAAACTTGGAGAAAGGGGTAGATTTCATAAACAATACAGGGTGTATACACGTTGAATTCACTGAGAGATATAAAAAAAATAAAATAATAAAGAATAAAGTTTACCTACGCAAATTTTATCCACTAGAAAATTGCACAAAATAAATATTCGTATTTTACTATAAATTATAAAGCTAAAATAGCTGTACCTTACCCAGAGTAGGGTCGAAGACTAAAATTCGGTATTCGAATACGAATACGAATACCGTGAAAAAATGTAGTCGGATACTGAATATATTCAAATACCAAAAAAAAATTTATTCGAATACTGAGTATTTATGAATACCGGAATTGGGTATTCATGAATACTGAATGCCAAAAATTTTGAGGAACAAAAAACAGGGCCTTTTTATAAAAAAATTCAACACCACTCTCACTCCTTTATATTTTTTACTTTTTCTTGTAAGAAAAATGCAGTGACGTACCTTTAAAAAAATGCATTAAATCCCTCACGGATGACACTGACAATTTTTTTTTTGTACGTTAAAATATGTCATTTAAGGCCTGAAAGACGCCTCCCGAATTTTACAAAAATATTTGCCTTCATAAAAGGAAATTGTAAAAAAACTGCTGTTTTTCCTAAATTTTAATACCCTGTAGTTTCAAAAGTATAACGTTTAGAATAGATTTTTATATAAAGTTTCTTTTCCAATTTTTGTTGGACAATCTTTCCTTAACGGTTGTCGGTAATTTTAGTGGACAACCTGTATAAATACCATTTATATTGTAAAAAAATATATTCCACTGCTTTCAAGAAAGACCTGTCTAAAATCAGCTGGGAAATAAAAATGGCACACTTTTAATTTTTACTGGCATTGACAACTTCATAAATTGAAAGGTAAACTAAGTGCATTTCGTTTCATGCAATACTATTTTGAATAAATGAAATTTGTTTATTGAAATTGAATTAAATTGAATTGAAAATCCCGAGACTTGAGGAATATAATCCCGAAGATTTCGGGACTGTAAATAAGCGGGATCCCGGGGTTATATCCCCTACACACAAGTATAACAACTTTACAGTACTATTATAAAATAGAATAACAATACTGCACAAATGCAGACGTAATCCAATCTCGTTCCTTACGCGGCCTGTCTCGTCTTGCATTACAATGACTAAATTTAACCCCATTGACGGCAAGTATTCAGAATACTGAGTATTCGAATACTACCCAACTCCGACCTTTTTTTTTTTTTTTTTTTTCTTTCACCCTTTCGGGGTCATCCCACCCAGGTCCGACGACCGTCCCCCTAGGTGGTGCACTGCAGCCTGAAGGCTTATTGTACCTTGACCCCTACTCCTTCTCATTCACACACCATTCATTCCATAACTTGGATGGTTGCTGCTCGGTCCGTTCGTTTACCCCCGAGCAGAACACCGCGTGCCGTAACTTCACTGCTTAACTCCGGAGATCGATGCTACCGATACAACCGGAGCAGCCACAAGCGCGCCTAACTCCGACCTTACCCTATAAAAGAAAACCCTTGATTATTAAATGTTAGTTTCACAATATTTGGTTAACACTAACCATAGGTTTGTTACCGTAGTAACAACGAAATGCCGAGATGTGATTAATGTTGCCAAAATACTTATCCCAAAAGTGATGCTAACCATATATTGAGAAACTAGGCATAAGTGTGTCTCTATTTAGTAACTTTGTTTTTTGACTAGTGACAAACAAACAAATTTAATTTTGAGACAACATAAATTTTTAACATAACCGAATAGTTTTCCCTAAACTTTTTATTTATGGTCTCTGGGCCAGAAATAATATAATCATCATGATAAAAACACTTTAAAAAACCGTTTTGTTGTATTTCTTTTGACAAGTCTTACACGAATATTCATACCGCCATATATGCAAAAGGCGCTTAAACCCAGCCTGTTAATGTCAAATATTTCGGATGTCGGACTGACAAACGCTTTACTTTTTGTCAAACAAGTTTACCAAAATGTTTTGCATGCAATTTTTAAACATTGTGCCAAAAATCATAAGGGTTACAGTCGCGAAACCCGCCTATTATAAACCCGAAACATGTGTTTGAGCCTTTTGGTTTCATAACTTTAACCCTTACCATTTTTAGCACAGTGTGCGACAAAAAAAAGTGACTCGTTTGCCCAGTCCGACACCCGAAATATTTGAGATTGACAGGCTGGGTTAAAGCGCCCCTTTCATATATGAATATTTGTGGTAGACTTGTTAAGAGGTAAGGGGTTTTAAAAGTATTCTTATCATAAAGTCCATTTCATTATTAGCCAGACACCATTAATTGTCTGCGATTTTGTGGTTTATTGATAATAACTAGGTTTACCCGAGCGCTTAAATGCACTTTATTAACAAAGCTTCTTATCAAGAGTTAAATGGTAATTGTTTAAGAAGCTAGAGTTTTAATGTTTTCGCAGACACTCGAGCCAAAAATAATTTTTACAATTTTTAACCTAGAAATAAAATATTTTTATTACGTTATTTACATTATTTTTCTTTAAAAATGTGCTAAAAAACAAAATGACCGCCATAAGGAAACAAAGGTTGATGATACCTTAAAAACCGAAACGTTAAACTTAAAAATTTAATGTAGAGAAGGATTGCCCTTAAAAGTTGTAATTAATTTTTAAAATAAAGAAAAGTATAGAGAAATTAGCACTTTTTAAAATACGCCTAGCCAAATGCACATTAAATAACACGCATTAACCGTTTTTAAAAATTTTAAAATTATAATAATTTTTTGGTTTAATGTAAAAGAATCTCAATAATTTATTTCTAAAAATATTTTTAAAACATTTCCTGTAAAAAAAAAAGAAAACTGACAAGCAGTGTACATACTGATAACATATTTATCGCAAATTAATGCATTTGTTTCTTTATTTCGTTACGTTATAAACCTTATTAGGTACGTCAAATTTTATAAATTATATTACACAACACTGTTCATTTATTTTTGGAATTGGGAATATTTCTTAAAATATTGCCAAGTCTTTCTGTTTCCACCTTGGCCGAAAAAAACTGTTTTCGGATTAAAATAATTTTTTTAAAGTATTATAACCCAGCGTGGTGTTATTGAAAATGAAAAGAATTGGCACATGACAGTGATTTTTAAAATATGACAATACTACATAACAGAAATACTTTTATTTCAAGAAAAAAATACCACACAAAGTATTAAAACCAAAGCAATACCCCCAATTCATTAATATTTTACATCATATTTTTTACTTAAATATAGTAATTTTCGTTTCTAAAAAAAAAAAAATTATATACAAGATAATTTTCATTTAAGAAATTCAATATTAAGCTAATATTTTTTGTTTATAAATAAAATATATTTATTTTTTCCCAAGGTAATGAAATACAATCAAGATTAAACTAATGGATAAGTTACCTATTAAATAAATAAACATTAAAGCAATTTAGGCCCAAGATAATTTTTTTCTATATAATTTATGCCCTAAAGCTTAAATTATTTGTCAGTCAATAAGAAAACAATTATTTATTGGACAAATTATTTATTAATAGGTAGATAAATATCGCTTGAATTATTTTCATTATTTTTGCTAAATACAAACAAATCATTTTTATGCGACTTTATAAAGAAAAAGAATAATATACCTATTGCTCTTATAGGGAGTAAAATAAATAATTATTTTTTACCAAAAATTATGAAAATTTAATAAATAATACAAGACAGAATTAGCAAAAATGCTTGTATTATTCTAAATTTGTGTTTTAATACAAAGAAATATAAATATAAAGGGCAAAAATATAACAAATAAGATGACAAATAATAAATAACACGGTCGGATGCAATGACGTATTATCTTAACTACCCGCTGCGTCAGGCAATGTTCAAAAAGATTTGGAACAGGTGCCTCTGGTTGTCAGGGTAGGTACTTAAATTTCAGGGTACGCTGAAATCTCACTTGTCATGTTCTATGGATTAGTATTCTTTGCCTAAACTGAACAGCGGATTAGACCTGGGTAGCTTTCCAGTGACGAAAATTTTTGTGCTTCACGCTCCAGGGCTTGAAGCTCTATAAAAGTTAGTCACTGGAACGCATCCTTAGACAAAGAAAGAGAGATAACGTTAAGACATTTTAAAAATTTAGTTTTTTTTAACCTTTCTTGGCTTTATAATAATAATCTCTTTTAATATTTAATTCCATTTTAAACAAATAATTTTAAAAATCCATCCTTAACCATAAAAACACGTTTGAAGCACAAAAACCTAAGAAGGGTTGGTGCATGAGGAGCAAGGAGAAAGAAAAACGGAGTAGCTCAGGTGCATAACACTTTCCGTCACTGGAACGCCATAAAGTAGAACGAAATGGTCCTGAGCTACTCGGGAGCGCTCTATTTGCGTCACTGGAATGCCACTCTGATGTGACGATGCCTGTTATCACAATAAATAATACAGTTGTAATAAAAATTTTAGGCAAACATAATGACAATGGTTCTGGAACAAGCTAAGTTCTAGTGTTTTCAATTTTAAATATTAACATTGCACACCACTCACGAAATTATAAGTATGTAACAATAAAACTGCTTTGTGCTAACTGGGTTACTTTTAGAGACCTCTTTCCCTGATTTAAGCAAATTGCGTTGATGTCCTAAAGGTATTTATTTTAAAAGGGTACATTAAAGACTTTTTTCAATTTACGTTAAACATGTGACTCATTTAAGTGCCCTATTCTACACCACAAAAGCTCTAGAGATACAGAAATAAACTTTCAATGAATAAATAATTTTTAAAACGATTCTGAAGAGATAGAAGTTGCAGGCTTATTTTGTCATCTTTTTGAGTTTGTAAACGTTTCCAAACATAGGTATACCATCCCAAGCAGCAAGATGACGTTATTAGAACGTTATTTTTTAGTCATTTTAGGTCATTTTTGGTCGTAAGACATCATCGGACCAAAATTATGACGTTATTTTAACGTCATTTTACTGACGTATTTTTGACGTCGTTAAAGTGACGTCTTTTTTACTGTTACTTTTTGTCATACTTACCTAACTAATATTTAATTTTTTAAATTTTAACTTGACAACGGTGGCAGAATTGCCACCGAAACTTTGTATGACAGTTTAATTCATGCGATGTTTTTTACAAAAGCCTCGAACTTTTTGTAACAATTATAAAGCAAGCGATTTGACAATTATAAATAGATATTTTCTTTCATTTCTAAAAATAGGGTTTTTTCTTGCTTTTAATCCCCTAAAAACTTTGTTTTTTGTTATAGGAAAAACAGC
This sequence comes from Listronotus bonariensis, assembly GCA_014170235.1. Classification (NCBI taxonomy): domain Eukaryota; kingdom Metazoa; phylum Arthropoda; class Insecta; order Coleoptera; family Curculionidae; genus Listronotus; species Listronotus bonariensis. The sequence goes on from JACEGR010005183.1 coordinate 60,788, forward strand.
ACCCAAAGCGGCCTAGTGTATTCCAAGGTTACTACGACAACTAGGTACCTTAGCCGCGACACTCTAAGGTAGTTGTCGTGGTTAGAATACACCAGGCCCACCTGAGTGACGTTTATATGGAGACCATATCCTACAGAAAAGGTGTAAAGATTTCTGGGGATTAAAAACAAGAAAACACACTTTGTTAAGAAATATCTATGAATTTAAAAATCAAATTACTTACTCTACAATTGTTACAAAAAGTTCGAAAATTTCATAAAAAAATACATTGTGTGAAACTTTTCATATTTTTATACATTATTTAAAAGGAAAAATTTGGCCTGGTTGAAAAATATTTAAAAATGAAATACAATTTTATTTATTGCAAAAAAACCTAACCACAATACAAGCTGCCGTCATGTATCGTCGTAATAAGCATTTTATTCCAAACATGCTTTCCCAAAAAAAATCCATAAGAATAATAATTTTTGATACACAAGCGCCCGTACCTCCTAGTCTCTTAGTTTTAACAATCCTAATTTTACTTCTGTATTTATAAAGCAATTAAGAGTTAATAATAAACCAATTTTTTCTGTTGATTTTTCAACCCAAAAACTTATTAATTAGGTTTTATTAACAAACATGTTTATTTTTCATTTAACAGAAAACAAATATTTTTAAGTATTCAAATAAGAAAAAGTGGCCATGGAAAGCAATGCCTGCTGAAGGGCATAAGGTTAATTAAGGCCTTTAATTTACTATAAAATAAAAATTCTACTTAATTTAATGTTGTTTTACAATTTTCTGTACCACCTTGTAGGTACGTTGAAAATTCTTTATTCTAAATAGGCGTCAACATTTTAATTGTTATTTATTTCCCTTCAATTTAACACTTGCTGCCATGTGATATGGGTCTATAAATGTCACATCAATAATATACGATTTGGCAGTTTATTACAGCCAAATATAATATCTCACAGTTAGGACAATGCTATTAATCATTAGAATATTATAGCCTCAGTTTAAAATTAGGCAATTATACTACACTGGTGAAAAAAAAGTAAAATCAGTTTGAAATAGTAAAAGTTTTTAAATATTTTCGTAACATATTTAAGGCGATTCTTATACAGTGTGTCCCAGGACAAATGAACAAATAATCTTTAAACTTTTAAAACTATTGGGAAAACTGGTCGCATGGTCCAAAACTAATAAATACAAATTTTTCCTTCGATTAGTAATATACAGTTATAACCAAAAATATGAAGAATGACCAAAAGTAAAATACCTGTATTTTGAAAAATAGGACAAAATTAAAAATAAGTATTATTAATACTTTTAGCTAGATGTTTAAAAACACTTAGGAAAGCAGAATTCGATTCTGAAAACAAAAATAGGGGTAAAATTTGAAAAAACGAAAAAACAAAACTAACATTTTAGCCATAACTTTATTGGGACACTCTGTATACATTAAAATACTTTTAAGATATGCATGTTTAAAAACCCTACAAGTTTTGTATAAAACTTTGGTTATATTTCGGCAAACAACAGAAATGTTGGACTTTTTCGAACAATTGCGCCACCCTGTATAAACAGAATTTATACTAAATACAAACAATACTTAAAATTTAAAAAAATGTTGCTAAATACAGGGTGTCCTATAAACATATGTCCGGACTTGCTTCCGTACTGAGATACAAGGCTTTAAAGTTTAATAAAGAAATCAGTTTTTCAAAATATTTATATTATGCTTAGCCCATTTAAATAAAATTTGTTACATTTATTTAAAGTAATAGAGAGCCTATTTGGCCCTAACCAGATTGTTAATATTGGGACCAGTGACTTCTCAGTGGGTACCGCAACCTATATTATTGAGAAAAAAAGTACACTACTGACTTTTTTGACGTTTTTATATTTTTTTATAATTATTTAATTAATAATACACCTTTCTTAGTCTCCTATAATTTTTTTGTATCTAGCTTTGTTTTCGATAAAAAAGATTAAAGCCACTTTCATTTCTTCTAAAAGTACCCATAGACGTTGGTAAAAAACTAAAAATAAACAATAAACAATTATGTTCTTTAAAGTGAATTAGCTGTCGTGGATTTTATGGAAAATTGTCATTTTCCCTATCTACTAAAGTCAAAATTGTTAATTTTTTAATTTTTGATTTTATTTAATGCTGTTAATGGATACTTTTTAGTATAATTTAAAGGGGCTTTAATTTTTCTCGAAAACAAAGCGAGATACAAAGAAAACACAAAAGACTTAAAAGTTGTATTATTTAATTGCTTAATTATAACAAAATATTAAAACGTCAAAAAAAAACAGTGGTGTACTTCTTTCTTAATAATATAGGTTGCGATGCCCACTGAGACGCCACTGGACCCAATAATAATAATCTTGTTAGGACAGAATAAATGCCCTATAACTTTAAATAGATTTGCCAAATTTTATTCAAATTAGCCCAGGCATATTAAAAATATTTAGAAAAACTGATTTTTTTTATAATTTAAACGCCTTGTCTCTCAATAAGGAAGCAATTTCGGACATATGTTTATAAAATTTTTTCATAAAATGACAATAAATAATCACACCTTATATTTTCGTACCGTTGTTTAAAAACACCCTGTATTTTTAGTTGGGAAGATATTTAATTATTTTAAATAAAAAAAAAGAAAAAGAGAATTCCGGCGATAAATAACGACTAATCATGAAAAATATAGTAGTTTCATTTTTGACAGAAACAATTTTGTATAATAATTTTAAGCCAAAATTTTTATTCTAAATGCGTAAAAATACACTAACAACTACCACAACTAGATACCACAAAACACGAACGACACAAAGCAGAGCTCTAAATAAAGCTCTAAGTGCGGGAAGACAGTTTCCGCAAGTGTTGGTAACCTTTTTTTTAATGTCTTAATTAATTATATTAAATGTGGTAATTTCTTTAAGCTTTTTAAAATACTTATTTAATGGTAAAGCAATTTACAGGGTGTTTTATTTAGAAAATGCCATCCTAAGGACGGCCATATTTCCAAAACTATAAAAAAATTGGATATATGACATGTAGACCTTTTAAAAGCTCTTTGATAGACCTTTGGAATGATGATTTAATATACAGGATATTATAGTTAAAAAAGTATATTCCTGTGCAATTACCCGAAAGCCCAATGTTCACTTTTATTTTTCCGTTTACAGCACTGTCATCAGTGAAAAAAATACTCCAACTTTACTAATTTAACCGACTTCGTATTTCGAATTATAAAGAACTTAGCAATAGTGCCGACTTAAATTCACCCTGTTTATTTAGAAAAATGTTTTTTTACCTATTTTTTTCTATAAAGTTAACAGTAAATGAACAATTTTACATGAAAACTCTCTCATCTCCTAGACACTTCTTGGAGCTGATGTTTGTTTTTGTACACGTGGTGACTGAAAACATATAACATCAATTCATAATTTTACAAACATATGCTTAAAAAATCACAATTTCAAAATAACCTAAATTTTTTGTTTGTCAGTGTATACCTTAAAATAACTGAGATACTCTATCACTATTAGCTCTATATTTAGAATGAATAAATAATGCCAGCATTTTATTTACGAGAGATCCATCCCTAAAAGTGTACAACATAACGGCATTGATGGGGTTCCAATTGAATTTTTGATGGGAGTTGGATCGACTTGTGTTTCAGAGTGTTTTTAGTAGGAAAAGTAGTTCGGATTTTGAATAATGTAGAAGTGTCGAGGGAGAAAAACGCGACTCGACAACTTTACTCTTTTAAAATTTATAAGCAAACTTTTTTACACGAACAGGAAAATTATTTTTTTAAATAAGATACCGATTTCTTAGTCAAAAAGAAAATACGTTAGCCAGAATAAATAAATATAATTAATGTCCCAAATATTTGATTCGTAAATTAAAAAAAAATGTTTTCCAATTTGTGCACACTAATATATTTAAAAATACAACGTTTAAGTTGTGGGGTATCTGTCGATCACTCGGAATAAACCAAATAAGTTAACACTTAATAATAACAACTGTTGAAGAACAGCACTTAAAACTTAAAAGTAATAGACAAGATGTAAAAGAATGTTGTTAAAAAAAAATTAAGGCTAAATTTTTCCATTTAAAATACAAAAAAGTTTATATAAACATGGGTCCAGAAATGCATTGCTGCCCGGGTACAGGGTGAAAAACTATTAAAAAAAATCTTTTAGGGGTAATTTTCAATGAAAAATAAATAAAAAACTTTATATGAACATATGTCCTAAACGTCTTAGTTTTTGAACTATATGGTGTTAAAGATTTGTTTATTATAGCTTTATATAGCTTATATATATTTCTAAAAAATTTGGAAGACTGAGTTGTCCAGTTTTGCATATTTATTTGGTTTTTATTTGGACAACCGTAATTTTTTTAAAAATCAAAATATAAATGGCTAAATGTGTACACTGTCAATAAGCCGGCACATTTGGTAAATCATTGCGCCCAATCGTTTTTTTCTATTATGAAGGCGGCTTCAAAGAAAAAAAAATTCCAATGTCGTCCATAAGGGGTTTAAGGTAATTTTTTTAAATAAAAAAATGGTACGCCACTGCATTTTTTTATATTAAAGATATTTTTTGAATTCCCATTTAGTTTAAAAGAAATTTAATCTTTTGATTTTTTTTGTTTAATGAATGGCTTTGGCATAAAAAACTAAAAACATTTTTTGTCATGGTCATTTTGTATTGTTAATATCAAATTCTACAGTAAACAATAACTCTTGTTATTATTCTTTAATTAGATAGGGATTTGACCATGCCAAAAAATTGTTTTTTTATTTACGCGATAACCGTACATCAAGTAATAAAAGTTAGGAGATCAAATTTATTCTAAACAAAGCCGGGATTTAAAAAAAAATTAAATAAAAAAAATGCAGTGGCAAACCATTTTTTCTTAAATTTTTTATCCCTAAACCCCTTATGGACGACACTGGTAAAAACTAATTTTTTTATGTCAAAAAATGTCTTCTGAAGCACAGGAGATGTCTTTAAATTTTTTAACAAATATTTTATTTGGTACCAAACTAATAATAAAAAAACAATACTTTTTTAAAAAAATAACACCCCGTAGTTTAAAAACTAAAACGCTTAGGACATATGTTCATACAAATTTTTTCTCCTATTTTTTATTTTAGAATCACCCCTTAAATTTTGTCGGTTGAGTTAGTGGACATCCTGTATATTAAAATATTTTTGCTTAATTTCAAACAAATTTGGTGGTGGTGGTATATGTAGTATTAGGAAGCTAGTTAATTTCTTACATTTTAAATTTATTTAGTCCAGTAGCGGCTCAAACAGTACCTAAACGAAAAATTCTGTCAAAAAAAAAATGTACGACACTGCGTTTTGTTTAAACTTTAGATTTTATTTGAATTTAGCAAGAAAAGATTTAATTTTAAAGCCTTTTAGAATTTTTACCTTTTTTTTTGGGTTTTGAGAAAATAAATAAAATTCACAGAATTGTATACCCCCGCACTACACAAAAGACATTTTTTCTGAAAATTATTTTTTAAAGTAATTATGCACAATTACATGCCTTTAACTACAAACACACTACGCATGATTCAGATTTAGACGTCTCCTTTTCACGCAGAGAAAATAATTTTATATGTGTTTTGTATTGCATGTTTTAAAAAAGCACAACATTAACATCTGTCGCACATGAAAAGTACATTTAAAATACATTAAAAAACGATTTCATTAAAAACAAACCTAGTATTATGCATTCACTTTGAACCATTGCCTAATAAATAAGAATTAAAATGCGGCAAATTTCCCCTTTTAATTAATTATTCCTTCTATGTTTCTGATTAACCCTTGCATTCTCTACTAATTACTCTTAAAAAATACGCCCTCCATAAAGATAAGGATCATTGGGACCATTCTATTTGCATTTTAAAAAGAGAAATAAATCTGCAAACGCGTTTATAAGGGGACGGGTCACTTGGGACGAAGAAAGTAAAAGTCGCAATTTTTAAGGACTTTTTCGGGTCTCACAGGTTTGAAATTTGCTGTTTCAGAAGTTATTTATGATGCCAAGGGACCGGTTTTTTAGAATTGGATTAGCCAAAGCATATTTTTGTTTGGGGAATTGTATACTTGTTTTTCTTGTCAGAAATATTTACATATTCATTCAGGTATAAAATGTCACATTTTATCTCTTTTTAAATCGTCAAAGTCAATGAAATAGTATATTACATTACAAGTGTGGAAAATGATTAATTTCACACGAGTGGGAATATTGTAGCACGAGGCGTTAGCCGAGTGCGACAAACCCACAAGTGTAAGAAAGTCATTTTCACACGAGTACTGTACACTATTTTTCCTACGACCACAAATTATTCACCAAAAAAAAGAAATAAAGTTTGTCTGTTCAGAAAAATAAAAAACAATTGAGAACTTTGCAACACTAGGGTGATATTTACTTTGCAACACTAGTGTGATATGTACTTTTCCTCACTGCTCTATTATACTGTTTTGACAATATTTTTGCATCGAAAATCACCTACCTAGAAGCATTATATAACTTTTCTCATTTTGGAATTTAAAAAGGCCCCCACTTAATAAAAATTGTATGGTTTTGTTAGGTAATAACGGTAATTGTTTAATACGGTTTTCTGCTATTATAAGGGTTTTTAAAAATTATCGATACTTACATTTTGTAGACACTCTTCTAAATAAAATGTAAGTGGTGCATATCCAAAATATTCCGTTTTTAAAAAATATTAGTAAATAAACTTATGGGACCGGGGAGTGAAAAGGGGCTGGTGGGGTAAAATTGGTAAAACGAGTTAATGAAACTGAACATCACATGTAAAATTAAGTAAAAATTACAGTTTTTCCTCATATTTTTAGAAAAAATATAAAAAATATGAAAATTGTAAATGCATAACCTAAAGTCCTAAAAGTAAGAAAAAAACGACTACCAAACGTCAGTTACCATGCAAAATATGAAAAGCATTTATGGAAAGCATTTGGCAACGTCGGAAGGGTCTGATTCTATTTATGAATGGATAAAAAAAGTGGATTCATAAAGTGTGTATTAGCCTTAGGTTTAATTAGGGATAAAAAAAGATTTAACTAGTTGTTTGAGTACACGAAGAAAGAGAGAAAGGAATTTGATCTATAGGCTTTTTTCTCTGGCGCTTTAAGTCGAACGGTCAAGCGGCAAGGCTGCCTCTATAAGGTGCGTGCTCAAAGGTAGAAGGGAGATTTTTAATTTGATCTACTTACCTGACAACACTGTGCCACTGAGCGAGCTGTCAGTGATAGTTGTTTTTTGTGGTTATGTCTATTTTTGTTTACTTTTTATTTTTCGGAAATGTTATTATTACTCTTTTCAATATTGGAAGAAAGCTTATACTGTGCAGTAACTTAACGTCAATAAGATGGTTTTTGCTAATTTGGGTTCTACTGTTTAAGGTAAGTAAAAGCTTTTTTACTGTCACTACAATAAATATGTCACTTGCAAAACCAATAGCAGTTTTAGAATGACATCATAATATGTATCACACGAGTGTTGTAAATTACTTTGCAACACTAGTGTGATATAACGCATTTTCTATGCATGAAACCAGTGTGCTATTTGCTATTTTCACAAGTGGTCGTAGGAAAAAAATATATTGTACGCCATCTACCTTTATCCATGCAAAACTTGTCACTAGAAAGGACTTATAAGCATGGCTATAAAGCATTTGCTGAACTTACGCCCTTTACACCTGGGGGTCGCACTTTTAACAACCTAACCTATTGGTACTTTGGCTGGTTGTCTTAAAGATGCTTGGCATTACTGAATATTAGCCCCGTTTGACAAGGGTTATATTAAGGGTTATATATACCAGAGTATCGTTAAGGTGTCAACGATTTGTAGCGGATGTGACTTTTTAGCAATTATAAACCACCTGTGGCCGTTTTGATTATGACCCAGATTTGTTCTTTAACTTGAGACTTCGCAAAATTAATGCAATAAAATGTACGACACTGCGTTTTGTTTAAACTTAGATTTTATTTGAATTTAGCAAGAAAAGATTTCATTTTAAAGCCTTTTAGAATTTTCACCTTTTTTTTGGGTTTTGAGAAAATAAATAAAATTCACAGAATTGTATACCCCCGCACTACACAAAAGACATTTTTTCTGAAAATTATTTTTTAAGTAATTCTGCACAATTACATGCCTTTAACTACAAACACACTACGCATGAATCAGATTTAGACGTCTCCTTTTCACGCACCTGTGGCCGTTTTGATTATGACCCAGATTTGTTCTTTAACTTGAGACTTCGCAATATTAATGCAATAAATTGTAGTACTCGTATTTACTAGGGTATTAACTTAATTTTTTATTTTTATTTTGTTATTAAAAAGCCTCTAGCTTAAGAATTTTAGGCCTATAAGATTTGTAAAAAGTCTCAAGAATATTTATTTTTTTATTAAAGAAAAATATACTGTACTATGATGACCATTTTGTGACCAACTGCATCTTTTTGATTGAGCCATGTATGATTAATTTGAGGTGCTAAAAACTTTTGGATAACCTTGATAATTTAAACTTGCTGTAAAAGTTGGTGTATGGATGACCAATTCGTCACCTTTAGTGACCATTTATGGCCTTTTTGTGACCAATTCAGAGTTGTTTTTCAAACCTCACATTTCAAATTTTGTGTCACACTCTTGGTGTATTTTTATTATATAATTTTGAATTGTTTTTTTTTATGTAAATAGGTACTTTGTTTTATATAACAAACTACATAATTTTTAACTAATTTATTTTAAAAAATACCAGAGATATAAGGACTCGTTTATTATTGTTAAATTAGCCTGTCAAAATCTAATTAAAATAGCAAGTACTAGCCTAAGAGGTGTAAAATAATAAAAAAAAACAAAGGCCAGAGGAAAAAAGCTGGTGGTCATGACTATAAAACGTTGAGGATTATATTATCCTAAATATTCGGTTTAATAAATGTATTTCGTTTTTAGGTCTGCAACAGAAATTACATAAGCATTTTCTTACCTTGCTTAACCTATGTTTTTTTGCGGCGGGCTTATTTTCAACCAGAATCCTTTCGTCTACCTCTCCAAGGAAAACGGTTAGAGAAGGACATGAACATTTTCGACCAGGGATGTACGGGCCATAGAATGTTTTTGATGTTTGATTTTTGAGGCTGTATCGAGTCATGGTAAATAGCATAGAAAACCAGCGTCTACTTATTGGACAAGTTTCGTTGTATATATATATATATATATATATATATATATATATATATATATATATATATATATATATATATATATATATATATATATATATATATATATATATATATATATATATATATATATATATATATATATCTATATATATATATATATATATATATATATATATATATATATATATATATATTCCTAAGTTTTGGCGTAGGAGAAACTAAAATTTAATATGTAAAAGTCAGATCTAGAAAGCGTGTTGACCGGAGTTATCTTTCATATTCTTAAATAATACCTGCATCCTTTTGGTCAAAAATACATATAAGATAACCCACAATCTTTAACTTCTGGTCGAAATTACATGTGCTTTTTAGTACCTGCTTTAAACTTGGTCGAAATTACATCTGTCCGTGTTTTTGGGCTATTTGGCCGTGGTATACTACAGAGTATTACGCAAGTAGTCTACCAGGAACCTTCTGAGGATGCCATTCACTCGCGCTGGCGAAACGTCAAGGAAACAAAGTCTTTGATGAATGCCGAATGACCCAAAAAAAAAAAAAAAGATTAGCAGTCGATCGCCGCGAAAACCTTACACAGTATATTTTCTTATTTTGTTTATTTTAAATTACAATAAAAGTTTTGTTCTTATTAAAATAATAACGTTACATTTTATATTTCTCTAAAACCCTTCGCTAAAATAAACGCCGAACTCTACGACGAAAAGTTTTGATATTCAGGCTGGCTTGCCAATAAAACCTAATAGCAAGTCTTTACCCTTCGTTTCCTGGAACTGCTAGTGGATTTTCAGATATTATTTTTACGACAGGGTTGTAAAAGTTTCCGATATTTAGATGTCTCCAATTACCTCCAATCAGTATTTAATAGGAATATTAAAGATTTTGTTGGTCTCTAGTCTTGAAAAAGAGGACATAAAAACATACATGCAGAGACAAGATGAGAAAATCATTTGGGAACAAAAATTGTGTATGCTATTTCCAAAAAAAAAAACTTAAAAAAAATCAAACCGACTCAAGAAAATTAATAAAAAATAAAAAATATAAATATAAAAATGGAGTCAGGTAATATCATTTCCTATAAAAATATTAAAAGCTTATGTTTATTTACCTCTTAACAATTTTAATTTACCACATATTTTATTACCCAACTTTTAAGTAAGGTATTTTTTTATAATTGCGTATTTTTCGCTTTTTAGTTTATTATTATTCCTATTAAATCGGTAAACATACTAAAAAAATCCACTAGTACCTTCTTTAGTTCGGTGAAAAGGGTGACCACCACAAAAGTTAACCCTTCCAAATAAAAAAAAATGAAATCAGACCACAAACGCCGAAGTAACCGCGTAACATAAACACAAAAAAGCAAAGGCGAATGGAGAACCTCCTCCTATTTGGAACCAGTTAAAAAATTACTTAATATGATCAGAGCTGTTCATAGGGTGACTTGCGCCTTGGTCTTAAGGTCTAAAAATTTTTAAAGACAAAAAAAAGTTAACACTTTTACAATAAAATATACTGAGTCCTCTATTTAATTATTCCAAATTGCTTTTTTATCTTCGAAAATATTTTTAAAGGGCCAAAAAAGTCTCCACTTTAAAATTCCACTGTATTTGGTTGTAAAAAGTTTATTTCTTAAATACCGTACTTTATTTTACAATTTTCCGCCCCGCAGGGTTGTGCCCTGGTGCTTTGCACCACTTGAACCACCCGGTAGGCACGGCCCTGAATATGATAATCCGTTTAACCGGGTGCCAACAAAATTACTTTCCAGCATTTTTTTCCATCAATTAAAAGGTATACCTTACAAATTTTAGGATGTTATACTGTGCCAAGAAATGTAAATTTTGGTTTTTAATAGCACTGCCTATAACTTTGGGTTTAAACAGAGGTAATATAAACTTTAATATTTAAAATCATAACTGGATTTTTTAGGATTTAAATTCTATAAGTCAGGTAGTATACATAATTAGCTAAATAACATTTATAGGGAATGTGTGGAAACAATACGGTTTAAGTCAAAAGCCGGCATGTAAACTATTAGTATTGGATGACTAATCGTGCTTTCTTTGTTGTTGCTTTACTGGCCGATACGTATATCTTTAAATATTTCTTATACAGTATGCATTACCTATTTGAAAAAAACTAACCAACCTACCAACTTCAGTTAAACAAAAAAGCATTTTACATTTTTGTGATGTTCATTATTTGTTTTTCCATATAACTGTATACTGTGCGGTCGTTTGAACTACAGGGTCCGGCAAAATGAAAAACCCATTTTAAATTGCTTATAAAAATTTATTAACTTTAAAAACAAAACAAAGGAACATGTATTCTTAAACAGGAAAGATGGGAGTTTATTATGCTTTGAATATGGTGTGCCGCAAATGACCGCCACCCTCTTCAATACATTCTTCTAACTGGTTCATAAATTTTCTCATTACATTTTGAAGAACTTGCCTAGAAATAGCGTGGATTTCATTGGCAATATTTGTTTTTAGCTCCCTTACATTTCTAGGTTTATTGGCAAACACTTTATGTTTTAAATAGCCCCAGAGAAAATAATCTGGTGCTGAAAGGTCGGGCGATCTTGCTGGCCAAGGAATGGTACCATTCTTAGAAATCAGTCTGTTTGGAAAGGATTGTCGCAAAATATCCATGCTTATTCTTGCCGTATGGCTTGTTGCGCCATCCTGTTGAAACCAGTAATGTCCAATTTCATTTTGAATTTGCGGTAAGAAGAATATCTGCAACATTTGAACATAGCGTGCGGCAGTAACTGTTACTGTCTGACCATTTTCCTCAAAAAATAAGGTCCGATTATCCTAGACGAGGAGATGGCGCACCATACAGTTACTTTGGGACAATGTAATGGACGCTGATGAATTTCGCGTGGATTCTCTTGGGCCCAGTAACGACAATTCTGTTTATTTACATCTCCGTTTAAATAAAAGTGGGCCTCATCGCTCATAAACATATTGTTTTCAATACCTTGATAATTGGTACGAAGAAGGCGACAGAACTCAAGTCTATTAATCTTATCCTGATGATTTATTTCTTGAACAATTGCGATCTTGTATGGGTGAAAATTCATTTTTTTAACATTCTTCGTGTACTTCGCTCAGATAAATTTAAAACAGTAGCATGTTTAACAACAGATTTTTTGGGACTAGCGATAATTGCATTTCTAACTCTGTCTTCGTTCAGTGCATTGCAGGCAGATCTTGGCCGCCCACTTGACTTCTTGTCTAAAACGGATCCTCCTGTCCTCCATTTACGAATCCAAACTGTAATGGTCTTCCGCTGCGGACACTGTCGGTCATTAAATTGACGTCGAAAACACCTTTGAACGGCTATAATGGAATTATATTCAATAAATTTTTCGACACAAAAATGCGATGTTCTGTTAACCAACGCGGCATTTTGACAACTGTCAACAATTTTAATAAACTCTCCAAAGCCTACTTTTCCAAATAAAAATATCGCCATAGTGAATACTGATACATTTTTTTTATATTAAAGAAACAAAATAGGTAATACATTTTGCCGGACCCTGTATTTTAACCACTTTTTTCTTTAAAACCGTAAAATTAAATATTTTTAAAAGTAAGCAAATATTAATTAGGTTAGGATTATAAAACGGTAAAAGAATGTATAAATGTATAATTAAAATTTAATTAAAAGCATGAACCCAATTTTTTGTGTTATTTTTTTAATAATATGTGAAATAAAAATTTAAAACACATTACAAAATATAATCTAAAAGAGGTATATAAGTCGATAAGTTCGAGCGTTCAGCCATAAGTGTTAAATATAAGTTAACGATAAAAATTAGGAATTATGACTACATTACTTATAGATAATATTATACTTTAAAGGATATGGGCTTTGCACTAAACTCTGTACTTGGCTCTCTAGTTATCTATCTGATCGACGTATATTGTAGACGGCCATTGTTCAAGCTTTCACCAAGTTAATGCTGGACTGCCTCAGGGCTCAGTTCTGGCACCAACATTATTTCTTCTTCATATCAACGACCTTCTCTCGTCCACAACTAATTCCATTCATAGTTTCGCCGACGATAGTACCCTTCACTCCAGTTTTCAGGTTCCTAGACCCATCACTAATCCTGATTTGGAAAACAAACGCAGAGCGATGCAGATATCTCTTTCGCAGGATCTTAATTTAATAATGGATTGGGGCGCCAAAAATCTTGTCCACTTTAATGCATCCAAAACACAATCATGTTCCTTGTCGCAAAAAGAGTCACCAAATACTCATCCTCTACTAATGAGCGACCAAGTTTTACAGAGCAAAGGCACCTTCAATCTTGTGGGCGTCACATTTGAAAGTAACCTTAATTGGCATAAACACATTCTATCTATAGTCACGGCGGCTTCAAAAAGCTTGGATTTCTCTTTCGAGCCAAAAAGTATTTTTCCCCTTCTAATTTATACACTTTATATGTGTCCCAAATCCGACCTCCCTTAGAGTATTGTTCTCATATCTGGGGTATTGCTTCCCCACAACCCTAAGCATTCTGGATTCTATTCAAAAAAGAGCTATTCGTCACATTAATGATCCTTCACTTACAGAAAGGCTCTTGCCCATCGTCGGGCTGTGGGGGATCTATCGCTTTTTATAGGTACTTCCATGACTTCTGCTCTGACGAATTGTCCAGTATAGTTCCTCCACTTACAGTTCCCAACAGAGAAACTCGTGGTTCCGCGCGTATGCATCCCTATACGATCCAACTGGACAGACCCCCACTTTGTTCGTTCTTTTATCCCTAGAGTTTCTAGAATGTGGAACCTGCTGCCCGCGGAGGTCTTTTCCTTCCCCTCCAAATCTTCAAGTATTTAAGTCCCGTGTCAACAAACTTCCTCTTACCTTGCTTAAGACACCCACGGTACTTTAGTATTTAGGCTTTTAGTCTTCGTGGTTTGTCCAATGATAAAAAAATATATATGCAAATAAATTAATTATAATCAGTTCAGAAATAAATATTTGGAAAAATTAACATTTTTTATTGTAAATATAAAATAAAATATTATTAGAGCCTAGTAGATGCTAAACAATTTTCTTTACTGTCCTGTCATAAAAATAATATCTACAAATCCTATGGCAGTTTTCGAGGAAGGGCCCCAAATCCATATTAGGGGATAAAGGAACACACGATCATGAATATCAAACACCCCTGCACCATTTAAAAGTGCAAGCTTATGTGGAATATATTAAAGTTAAAAAATACGAATAGATAATGCCGTAATGTGCAAATTAAATAAAAAATTAAAACAGTCAAAAGTAAAAAATTAAAATAGTGTTTTGATTAATTTAAATTTTAACTATGTTAATAAATGGTGATATTTCATTGACTAACTAACAAATAAAACAAGAACACAATTTTAAATATTAGATGATATTTTAAATATGGTAAGATACGAAAAGAGCTTTTCTTTTTAATTTTCAGCGCTTTATTTTTTGTTTGAAATGAAAGAAACTGAAAGTATCTGTTGCCTTTGTTATTATTAGGTTAAAAACTATCGACCCAATGACAGTCATAGCTTTAATGGGTCAATCCAAATTCGTTAAGTTGAGTCAGAGTATGAAGAAGTTTTTTGCGAAACACGAGATATAGTATTTCGACTGTAAAAATATTTTTAAATATTCTTGTATTGGAAACGAAGATTTTTTAAATTGTTAATTAAATTCTAAATTGTTAACTCTACAAGACGTTTAAAAAAGCTTATGTTACATTATTATCTTTATGTTTTAAGTTTACAAAGTACTCGTCAGGAGCATTGAAATGATTGCTACAAGACCCCCCTTTCAATTTATTTTTTCAATTTGACATTTATATTTGTCATTTTTGCTCTGAAATTTGGTATATATTATCTTACTTAACTCTTTTTTTTTTAATTAAAATATATGGAATAATTTAAAAGATATAAGGGGTCCTGACTTTAGATATTCACTGTACATAAATAGACTACAGAGAACCTTGGGTCTGGGTTTTATAAACAGCTTAACTTTTTATTTACAGAGTGGTAAAAAAGCATATTTTTTAAAACTTTACCACCTTTAATCTTAACAAATAGGTCTTTTTGAACATAGGTTTATTTATAGTATATTACATTACAAGGGTGGAAAATGACTTATTTCACACGAGTGGGAATATTGCGTGTAAGAAAGTGATTTTCACACAAGTAATGTACACTATTTTTCCTACGACCACAAGTTATTCACCAAAAAAACAATAAAAGTTGTTTGTCTTCACGGAAAAAATAAGAAAACAATTAAAAACTTTGCATCACTAGGGTGATATATACTTTTCCTTACTGCGATATATTATACTGTTTAACAATATTTTTATATCAAAAATCACCTACCTAGTCGCTTTTTATTATTTAAGAATTAAAAAGGTCCTCATTAAAAAATATTGCATGGATTTTTCAATGTAAATCCCATCAACAGCCTGATAACTCCAAATTTATTTTAAATAACAATGACAGCGATGACAGCTTTATATTATACTTTGCAACACTAGTGTGATATAAGGCATTTTCTATGCATGAAAACAGTGTGCTATTTACTATTTTCACATGTGGTCGTAGGAAA